>KZ072828.1:130326-156583 GCA_002091845.1 Anopheles cracens | reverse complement strand
AGCAGCGGGGCTGCCAAAATTTTCCGTACGACAGCCGCGATTTGAGGTGTCCACCTGCAGGAGCCGATCAGTTGCTGGTGCTTTGTCGTGTGGGACGGTTGACGGTCGCGAGTCGTCTTAGTTCGGTTTGGTTCCGTGTCGCTCCTGTCTGGGGGGGGTTTGCTGGGCAGCTGGATCCATAGTTTGTTGCGAAAAGCGAACGCAAGTGCCGCTTGTCCAGAAGCTTTCGTTACCGCGGCCGTGGAGAAGAAGGTGCTCAGTGCATGGAATGGATTATACGAGCGCTGAACTAGCCCACGGCAAGTGTTGACGGAAGAGCTAGGCTTCCCCGGGGTGCCCGTACGCTTCCTTTCGGGCGAAGAGGTGCTGAGTGTTAGTGAGTTAGCGGCGCACGAGGAACCCTTGCCCAGCGCAGTGCCACGTCCACCCGAGAAAGGGTGCGCCTAGAGCAGCCGAATAAAGCTCAATCTCTGAACAAAACCCCAAACGCACAGAAAAATAAATAAAACATGAGTGTCGCGGACAATTTCACCGACTTCTACTCCGGCTCGTCGTTCGTGTTTCGGATGGCGGTGGACGAGTACAACACCGAACGCAACTGGACCGGCCTGATCGATCGCTACTGGCTGATCGTGGAGGAGCTGATCGCTGGTAAGTCACTCGCGCTGGCCGCCCGAACGTAATTATCAGCCGACCTTCCTCGAAACTGTGCCTGCCTGGCTACGCGATTAAACAATCGGGCCCCACGGCCGTGTGTGTGTGCTTAGGTTTTTTTTTATGTATTACTAGCTAGCGCTCAAACGGGTGGTGGAGTGTTAGACATTAGCCTGGCAAATTACAGTGATCGAGTCGATCGATCGTGCCAACGGCATCGAAAAGCTGTCCTTCCTATCTCACTCTTTCACCTTTCGGAGCGCTTTTGCGGTACACGCACACCGGCACGGCACCCGATCGGTGCACTTTGAACCTTTTTAAGTGAGAAGAAAAGAAAAAAACCCGGCGCTTAAGCAAACTACTCCCGGCCCAGCGATAAAACCGCGATGGAATGGAACCGATGCTTCCTGGTCGGACCTACTGGAGCGCGAGCTTGCTGAAGAAATGTAACTCTTTTATTAATACACCACGAGAGCATCTTCGGCGAAGCCGACGGTGTGTTTTTTTTTTGTATCATAATTTGTTTTTCCCATTTTTCTTCGGCAACCGCCGCCCCGGCCGATCGTTCCGCCCGGTTTGACGGAGGGCGGACCGACCGGCGCAGACGTTTTGCAGTGTGGGCAGATTGCGAAGAGAGCGTTTTTCTTTTCGTTTCTCTTCTACAGCAAGCGACAGAAAACTTGTGGGTGTGTGTGTGTGTGTGTGTGTGGGACGGGAAAAACAGGGCACAATCGGTAGAAAAACATCATGCAAGCAACATAAACGCTGCAATCGCTGCATATATGCATACAAACAAATCGATCGGCAAAACCAGTTTTCAACCGAACGAAAAGGGTTCGACAATCACAGCGAAGGGATGATGATGCGACGGTCACTATCTCAATGACCTACGGCTAGATTTATTGTGGCCCAGTTAGAGCAGGTGCGGCGACGATTGCTATTAGCGTAACCTTGAGTCTCTTTTTGGGGTGGATAAAGTAACCCCCCGGGGTCGTGGTGTTTTCATCGAATTTTGACATTCAGTTGCAGATAGCTAATTTACAATGCCCAACACACCTTAAGGGCGTGATCATCTTTCTTCCATACGTGTAAAAAAAAAGTAAAAACAGTCCCACAATGTCCTCCCCAACCCATTTTCGATAGCTCAAACATCGGTGTTGGTTTTGAATATCATTTCCGCCTCACGAAGGCGAAGGAAGGTTTCTTCGGGGGCAACGTATCGTCACCTTCATCTGTTTAAGACGGCGATGATGACGCGGCGCGTAACGGCACCGTCGCCGTCTCATCTCTCGCCCAAGACACGCGTTGTCATTGAACTTATGATAATGATCACCCTGGTGCGTGCGTTTCACCGCGACGCGAGACGACGCATCTGTTGTAACCCGGGTTCTGATACGCACCGTCGGCTAACGAGGCTGCCTGGTGTCATATGGAGTGTAACGTCTATCGAAAACAAATCATGCATTTTTGGTGCAACAATTTTAGTATTATTAAACGAACCCGAAAGGGAAAGTTTGATAAAACAAGTACGCGAACGCGATCGAACGTGGACTTTTCAGCGGCTACTTCGATCGGGTTTAGTTTCATTTCGGCTGTCAAAGCCTACCCGGTCGGTTGCGCAATCGTCTGAACTACATTTAAACATTTTGGCAAACCTCGCTAAGTAGGCCGCTCGGTCCAAACTGGTCCGCCTTTCCCTGGATAGGCTTCCCCGAGGGTGCGATTCAAACACGGGATCTAATAAAACAAAAACCAGTACCGGGTGGTGTTACTGGAATAAAAAAAATAGGTAATATCACTAACATGAAAACCCCTGCCCGCACAAATCGCAATCGTAATCGCCGGATCGATCTGGTCCGGCCGTTTCTCACTGACGGCTCACTAGGGCCGTGAACAAAGCCAAACAGTTGCAGAATCGCGAATCGTGAATATTGTGCAATTAGATGCTGGCGCGCGAGCTGGCCTAGGAACACGTTGGGCACTCCGTGTGAGGCATAGCGGCTCGCAGCGCGCACCTTGAACCTCCCGAGGACCCTTCGCACACCCTGCAAATCAATCTGTAATTGACTGTCTTGCTATCAAAATATCACTCTTTCAAGTCAGATAAAATAAGCAACACCAGGCAAATTAACCTTAAATAAGATGAAATCTAGTAAAAATGTAATAAAACTTCAACGGTAAATATAAATTGTTTCTTATTTTTTCATCTTAAGCAACGTTTAATGCAATTGATTAAAACGAGCAGTTAAGCAGACACACACGCGCGTCTTCTTCTCCTGGTGATGTTTTTTTGAAAAAAAGGGATTGCGATGTGCCACCCATCGATTGCATCCACCCGATCGCTCGATTGGATGGAAATTTATTACCAAAAAGACGCACCACCATGCGTCACCAGGAAGCGTCCAGCGTCGCATCAAACGCCGATCGGGACGTTCGTTATCTCACGACGGTCGACCTTCACCCAGTAAAGAAGCCGAACATGTGGCGCAGCACGCAGCGTGCATCGCGCCCGCTCTAGCACAAGCTCTCCCTCTCTCTCTCGTTCTCTCCCTATCTCTATGCGTCTGAGGCTCTCCACTGCACCGCGCCGCTGCCAGATTGCGTGACGATTGCGCGAAGGCACTGCGGCAGGTTACGGCACCCGATCGTTGCGATGCAAAAAGGGAAGCCGACGGTGTGTTTTTTTTTTGTATCATAATTTGTTTTTCCCATTTTTCTTCGGCAACCGCCGCCCCGGCCGATCGTTCCGCCCGGTTTGACGGAGGGCGGACCGACCGGCGCAGACGTTTTGCAGTGTGGGCAGATTGCGAAGAGAGCGTTTTTCTTTTCGTTTCTCTTCTACAGCAAGCGACAGAAAACTTGTGGGTGTGTGTGTGTGTGTGTGTGTGGGACGGGAAAAACAGGGCACAATCGGTAGAAAAACATCATGCAAGCAACATAAACGCTGCAATCGCTGCATATATGCATACAAACAAATCGATCGGCAAAACCAGTTTTCAACCGAACGAAAAGGGTTCGACAATCACAAAACTTCAACGGTAAATATAAATTGTTTCTTATTTTTTCATCTTAAGCAACGTTTAATGCAATTGATTAAAACGAGCAGTTAAGCAAACACACACGCGCGTCTTCTTCTCCTGGTGATGTTTTTTTGAAAAAAAGGGATTGCGATGTGCCACCCATCGATTGCATCCACCCGATCGCTCGATTGGATGGAAATTTATTACCAAAAAGACGCACCACCATGCGTCACCAGGAAGCGTCCAGCGTCGCATCAAACGCCGATCGGGACGTTCGTTATCTCACGACGGTCGACCTTCACCCAGTAAAGAAGCCGAACATGTGGCGCAGCACGCAGCGTGCATCGCGCCCGCTCTAGCACAAGCTCTCCCTCTCTCTCTCTCCAATAAGCATACACGGAAACAACGCAAGGTTGGGCGCCTCTCGACCGCTCCACCCTCTACAACGCGCACCCAACCCCAGCAAGGTTTATCGATGGGCATGGGAGAGTGTTGTCTGTTAGTGGTAGGGGTGGCTGTGGTGCTGGTGGTGGTGGCTTAAAAACAAGTGATTAGAAACCGCTAGACAACGGCTTCGCACACCGAAGCGCCAAAGGTCAATCTCGTGCTGCGGAACTACGGTACGCTCCGCTCGGCAGAGCGGCAGAGGCAGCTTGCTTCTCGAAGTACTCTAAACAGTCGTCGAGGCTTTCGAATGCGTTGTTTTCAATCTCTTCTCGCTGAGTCAGAGTTTGCGATGGTAATCGCTGCGGGAGATGATCAGTTGATGCCGATCGTTTATCATGGTTGAGATGGACAAGGTTCCCTTGTAGAAACACTTCCTTTTTATTCAATAGTTTATATTTAGTTGTGAACAGAAATAACCATTTATGAATTGCTCAGTGTCTTAGGTGTCTTTTAATTGTATTGTAATTTTATTTAAAAAAAGATTTAAAAATCAAAATTAAAACGAAAAAAAAACATTGCTCATAAGGAAAGTTTTAATAGAATGTAACAAGCACATATTGAATAATAGAGACATTGAATAGACAAAAAAATAGAGTGCAATGATTAAGAGTATTACTCAATTTCAAGTAGTAAAAAAACAATATTCAAATATCATCGTTCTAACAAGTAGATTCATAGTAAACAACACACTTTAAATTAATATAATAATTATGCAAAAATGGTAGACGTATGAATACCTCTCATTTTCTTTCAAAATGAGTTTCTTTTCAAAGCATTACATTTTTAACAATAAAAAATTACACCATGTGGGAGACATTCTTTTAAGTTCAAACGAACAATTTATATTTTATATTTCAAACATGGATAATGTTAATAAGTCTGCACTTTAAAAAACCATTGCGTTAAAGTGGGGTGTTTCATCTTGAAAAAAGAAATAACTGGAGTTGATTAAGTTATAATTAAAATATATATTTTGAAGATGATCCTAAATATCCTGCTACTAATCATATTAATCATATAAGAGCTAAACCAGTCTGCAAATCAATCTGTAATTTACTGTCTTGCTATCAAAATATCACTCTTTCAAGTCAGATAAAATAAGCAACACCAGGCAAATTAACCTTAAATAAGATGAAATCTAGTAAAAATGTAATAGAACTTCAACGGTAAATATAAATTGTTTCTTATTTTTTCATCTTAAGCAACGTTTAATGCAATTGATTAAAACGAGCAGTTAGAACTTATGATAATGATCACCCTGGTGCGTGCGTTTCACCGCGACGCGAGACGACGCATCTGTTGTAACCCGGGTTCTGATACGCACCGTCGGCTAACGAGGCTGCCTGGTGTCATATGGAGTGTAACGTCTATCGAAAACAAATCATGCATTTTTGGTGCAACAATTTTAGTATTATTAAACGAACCCGAAAGGGAAAGTTTGATAAAACAAGTACGCGAACGCGAACGAACGTAGACTTTTCAGCGGCTACTTCGATCGGGTTTAGTTTCATTTCGGCTGTCAAAGCCTACCCGGTCGGTTGCGCAATCGTCTGAACTACATTTAAACATTTTGGCAAACCTCGCTAAGTAGGCCGCTCGGTCCAAACTGGTCCGCCTTTCCCTGGATAGGCTTCCCCGAGGGTGCGATTCAAACACGGGATCTAATAAAACAAAAACCAGTACCGGGTGGTGTTACTGGAATAAAAAAAATAGGTAATATCACTAACATGAAAACCCCTGCCCGCACAAATCGCAATCGTAATCGCCGGATCGATCTGGTCCGGCCGTTTCTCACTGACGGCTCACTAGGGCCGTGAACAAAGCCAAACAGTTGCAGAATCGCGAATCGTGAATATTGTGCAATTAGATGCTGGCGCGCGAGCTGGCCTAGGAACACGTTGGGCACTCCGTGTGAGGCATAGCGGCTCGCAGCGCGCACCTTGAACCTCCCGAGGACCCTTCGCACACCGCCGCTGACCTTCGGTTTCAGGGACCTTCAATTGTGTGCACTTGAGACACGCCGCGGCCGCGGTCAAACCACTCTCATTACGCGCACCATTTTGCCAATTGGCGCGTCGCGAGGGGAGGATGATTTGAAGCATAATGCTTCGTGGCCATTACGCCGACGCTGGGGATGCTGCGCGTTGCGTAGTGTCGGTTCGATCGTATTTCGAGCGTGAGCGGGCGCTCGCGCACGCGCACGCGGGTTCGTCGCTGCCACGCACGTTGGAGTCTATCGTTCGATTGGATTGCGCAACGGCACCGTTTTCGGCGCTCGTTCGCTCCCGCGCTCTCGCGTGTTGTGTTGGTAGAGGAGGAGGGTAGAAACACGCACACACACACACGCGCGCGCGCGCATTCCAAACACACTAGGCCAACCAGCGAACAACGGCCAGAAGCAAGTGAATGAATGAAAGTAAAATCGATCTTCTACCGATTACCGAACGTCAAGAGTGGCTTCGAGCGCCACGAAAAAAGGGGCAGACCGAGATGATGAATCGGTCGTGGTGGTCGTCTGACATTGTTGGTTCGCTTTTCTGCTCTATTCAACCCTTCTATCGCACCCGCAAAAAAGGCCACCCGATCGAACGGCTGTTGCAAAAGCTCTGCTAACGGGTGTACGCGTGTACCGATGGTACTGCACTTGAATTTGAATTTGACGGCAACAGCAGCAAAAAAAGCTCCACCGCGTAATGGCAAGTGCGCACTTGTGGGTACCAGTCCGGTTTTTGTTGCTTGCCCGTGCGCTGGCGGTCGCCGTGGGGGAGAAGCGCGGACCGTTTTAATGCATGCTGCACTCTCAGTTTCACGATCATTACCATCGACGGGGTCCGTCCCAGCCGCACATTCAAGCCCAAGTTCAAGCTCGAAAGCTTGCGAAAGCTCGCGTACAGCCAGGGCCTGCTGCTGCTGCTGCTGCGTCGGCCTTAGCACGATTGGGGACGATTTTCCATTGCGTGTCGGTACCGGCGTCGGTTACGCAACCGGCAAACGCTCCGGCCGGTGTTTTCCGGTGCTTTGCGGATGATTAATCTAATTTACACGGCTGCGGCTTAGGAAGGGACTGGAACAACACTGAATAAGATACGTTTCAACCCATATCCACTGGTGTATAAAATAAAACGCTTGCGTACCAGACCATACGCCACAACAAACTTTTCAGATCTTAAAGATATCCATTCTCTACTGTTTAACGATAATTTTCAGTAATTTGCAGTTCATTGGAAAACGTTAAAGGCGTAGAAATAAATCAAAAGGGGGAAAAATGCATTTCATAGCCTCTTTTTAGATATTGTTTCCAACATCTTCTATGAACCGAACCATTGTGCGTTGATTTTTTAAAGAACCCTATCAATATTTTTCTGCATAACTATACTCACTAACTCCCTTTCAACTAGCAGCAATCAATAGTATCCTATAGAATAACAATTATCGTCCCATCGTCCCAAGAAACGTACCCAGAAGCATCGCGAAAGGCGTAACCAGTTAATGTTCCTGATGAAGTGGAAATTTGCTTACCCCCGCTGTTCTCCGTTCCGAAATAGCAGCCGATAGCACCTGGTTCGGTTCCGGGAGATAAAAGCGCTGTACGGTCGGTACGTCATCACAGCTCCTTTGCAATCCGTCATGCCCTGCTCAATCAGCTCTGATTGGCCCCGCCAACCAAGCCTAATAACCGTGGTAGACAGGAAGCGGCGGCAGTTGGAAGATCTTCACTTCGCGCACCTGATCGCAGGTGGCTGTGAGTTTTTTTCGCACTTTGTAGCGTTCGTTAGCAACGATAGCAAAAACTCTAAACTACTAGTTTCGCTTCGGTGTGATTTACTGGTGGGAGACAGTAGGAATCTCCTGTGGGGTCACACATCACTTGAAAAAGCACACCACCTCACAGAGTGTCATAAAGCGAATCACTTCCTTGGGAAAACTTCATTTATGTCTTTTAATCATTTTACGACACATTCCAAATCCGATTGAGCACCGAGCGCCGTAAAACACTTATGACCAATGATGCACTTGGTTTGAGCGCAAGAAGTACGCAAACTTTACGACCAACGCCACAAGTCAAGCGTCCGAACCGAAAGGAACGAAACGCGTTGCGAAATACTCTGCCGTTCGGTGCTCGTTGGTTTCACATTTTTTTCCCCTCAGTCGGACCCGTTTCGTTCTAGCGGCGTTCCCAGCATTAGCATAAACGTTCCGCTGCCACATGTGCGGCTGGTCCCTTCATGCGTAGCCGCGCACTTCGCTGAAGTATTTTCTATTTTCCGCTCGACTACCTCGACTTGCCTGGCAGCCTGGGTACTGCGGACATGATAGTGACGCCTGCACTTGAAGCCGCACATTCAAGCCCAAGTTCAAGCTCGAAAGCTTGCGAAAGCTCGCGTACAGCCAGGGCCTGCTGCTGCTGCTGCTGCTCATTGGAAAACGTTAAAGGCGTAGAAATAAATCAAAAGGGGGAAAAATGCATTTCATAGCCTCTTTTTAGATATTGTTTCCTACATCTTCTATGAACCGAACCATTGTGTGTTGATTTTTTAAAGAACCCTATCAATATTTTTCTGCATAACTATACTCACTAACTCCCTTTCAACTAGCAGCAATCAATATCGAGCGCCACGAAAAAAGGGGCAGACCGAGATGATGAATCGGTCGTGGTGGTCGTCTGACATTGTTGGTTCGCTTTTCTGCTCTATTCAACCCTTCTATCGCACCCGCAAAAAAGGCCACCCGATCGAACGGCTGTTGCAAAAGCTCTGCTAACGGGTGTACGCGTGTACCGATGGTACTGCACTTGAATTTGAATTTGACGGCAACAGCAGCAAAAAAAGCTCCACCGCGTAATGGCAAGTGCGCACTTGTGGGTACCAGTCCGGTTTTTGTTGCTTGCCCGTGCGCTGGCGGTCGCCGTGGGGGAGAAGCGCGGACCGTTTTAATGCATGCTGCACTCTCAGTTTCACGATCATTACCATCGACGGGGTCCGTCCCTCTCCGCACCGGGTTGCCGGTGCTCAATTACGGGGAGGGAGACGGGCACTCGCGCTTCACAGCTGTACTCGCCGCCGCCTTTGCGCGAACGTTCCACTGACCGGTGTGTGACGTCGGCCCGAGCACGGGCCGGTAGTCGGGTACCCGGTAAATTGCGTGCGAGCACGTGCTTGTTTGCGTGGTTGTACCCTTACCGTTTCCTGATTGGAGGGAAAGAACGCAGGATTGACCGAGAGTTCGAGATGGATGCACTTGAACAAGATGGATAGGGGGTTTTAACGTGTTTTAACTATAAAATTATAGTTATTGTTCTGAATCTTAATCTGCCCAGGGTTGACCCTTGAGCACATTGGAACAGGCATAGCAAAGAATTCGCAAAGGATGATTATCATGTTGAAGAAATGAGTTAATTATAAACAAATAGTAAAATTGGTACATTATTGATAATATTGATACAAGAACACAACCCTTTCGAAATAAGAAACGTATTTTGGACAAACTTTTATCGAAACACGCCAAATGTAAGCAATATTTTTGAACTAAAATAAGTTTTATAACTTAGTTTTCATTGTTAAAATCATCTCTCGCATTAATACAATAACAAAAAAGAACGCAGAAGTGCCATCAATATACATTTCAGCATGTTTTTTTTTCAGATATTAACCTGAGTGTTCCGTATCGAGTTTTTTTGTCACTTCAGAAGATTTCCTACCAAGATCAACATAATTTGAAGAGTTTCCTACCGTTCATAAACTACGGCTGTTAATTTATGTTAATTTAATAAGGCGGTTATTCTTGCATCCGATGGAACAACACTGAATAAGATACGTTTCAACCCATATCCACTGGTGTATAAAATAAAACGCTTGCGTACCAGACCATACGCCACAACAAACTTTATAAGCTATTTTTAATAAACATTGAAAGACATTGCGCACAGCGTTTGTAATGACGCTGAAAAGCTAAAGCAAAAAACAAACGAAGCAAAAACATTAGAAGCGAAACAAAATTATGAAGGAAATTATAATATTGCAGTAGTGTATCACCTTTATATTAATATAAGTTTTCACGAGCATTGTCAACTTTATCAGTTCTTTATAATGTGCTGTTTTGATTACTTTTTATTTTGTTTAGTAAAAGGCAAAGTGTTCTAATGTTCTACTTTCGTTTACATTCTCACTCCACGCTCCCGTTAGACCCGCGGGCGAAACATCTGCCCTTCATGGACAATCCACTGCCGACGCTGGGAATGATCATCATCTACCTCCTGTGGGTTCTCCTGATCGGTCCGATGTACATGCGCGACCGGAAGCCGATGGACTTGCGACGAGTGATTATCTTCTACAACCTGTTCCAGGTGCTGCTGAGCGGCTACATGTTCTACGAGGTAAGAAACCAACCGCCTGCTCGCGGAGCCGTGTCTTGAGCGTAACTGGCAACACACTTCCTTGCAGCACCTGATGGCCGGATGGGTGAGCGGATACAGTTTGACGTGCCAAACGGTGGACTACAGCGACAGTCCCATGTCGAGACGGGTGAGTGCGGAGTGGTTTCTGTGGGATTTTGAAGAAGAAACACGCTAATGATGGAACGCGCCTCTCCTCCACGCAGATGTTCAACCTCTGCTACGTGTACTACCTCTCGAAGCTGTCCGAGTTCGCCGATACGGTGTTCTTCGTGCTCCGCAAGAAGCAGTCGCAAATTACCGACCTGCACGTCTACCATCACTCGCTGACGCCGATCGAGGCGTGGATACTGACGAAGTTCATTGCCGGTAGGTAATCACGGGAGCAGGGGCAACTTTTTGTGGACTCCTCCTCGCCCCCGGCACGCTGCAGGTGGGCGACCGAAAGTCAACCGAGCCAAGGTGCGACGGCGGAAAACCCAATTTCCGGTCCGGGGTCGGCTGTTCTGGGCGTTCGGATTATTTATTATTCCCGTCGAAGTTGTAATTGAAAATTTGCCTGTACGCACGATTTAACCGAGGTGGCGAGCTGGAAAATTGCCGCTGGGATACAGCAGTGTTGGGCGGTGGTGTTTAGCACCACCGGCTTTCGGAGCATCAGAAATCTCCCTCCTGCCGGCAGCGCCCTCTGTCGGCAAACGCGGTTCAAACAGACTGTTTCTTTCGGTGCGGCACAGGAAATGGTGGGCTGGTGTGAAATACGTTTCCGATTCAATTTTCCTTTTCTCACCCCATGCAGTAAATGACATTACATTTGTTCCTTTCGTTCTTTTCATCCCGAAAAAAAAAATCACCCACACAGGAGGTAATGCGACGCTGCCGAACGTGATTAACAACTTCGTGCATGTGCTGATGTACTTCTACTACATGCTGTCGGCGATGGGACCCCGCTTCCAGAAGTACCTCTGGTGGAAGAAGTACATGACGGAGGTGCAAATTGTAAGTATGGCTTCGGCCGCGTTAAACACTCCATCACCATAGCACGATGGAGGTGGGGAATTTACGATCCAAACGGATGCGACGTTACCTACCGCGTGCTTGTTTTCTTCTTTCTTCGTCTGCCCCAAAATCTGGCACTGAGTAAATTAGCTGCTGATTGCCGGTTGAATTGGTTGCGATAAAAGATTGTATCTCGCGTGCGGTGCGATTTACGGCGCAGTTGTTTGATTTTTGTTCGAACGGTGTTTCGACTGCCGTGTCGTTTGACTCGTGCGCTGCGAGTTTGAGATACGGGCGTGACGGAAGCGTTCGTAGTCGGGGGAGTTTATTAACTGCCCATAAAGCGTCCCAAGGGGGCGTTCGTTCTTGCCGTGCGCACGCGAGCAAACGCTTATCGACGTGTGGAGATTTGTGTGGGAACGATTATCGAATGCTGGGAAATTTATCGTTTTTCTTCATCGTTCCTTCTGGTGAGGATTGTTTTTTGTTATTAGATTGTGTCACAGAAGGTATTATTCGGCGTATGTTTATGGGAGTTGTTCACACCTGTTGATGCTGTCAGATTGAGTAGATTTTGATACAAATTTTATTGTCTACAATGATTATTTGGTATAAATTTCAATTCAATTCAATTGTTTCCTCCTTCCTCTGTATATTGCATGGTAACGTTTATGCCTCGGTTGTATGAAGAAATTCGAGCTATTTAAAACAAATCTATTTCCACTTTCGTGATTGGAAGGTATATTGTTATTTGTTTTCCATTCGAATAATATTGCATCAACAATGAACTAACACAAAACACACGAAAAGTTCAAAAGATCTGAAAAATTCTGCGATCGAAGCGTCGACAACATTCAAAACAAAGTACCACATATGCGTTCCTCCAGATACGGAAATCGAAAACCCGGAGGTATGCACATGTTAATATATTCATGAGTGCATTATTAACGATGGCAAGGTATGAACTTAGCCCAGTTGGGAAACTTGATCAATATAATTCGAGCACTTCATAAATAATGCGTTTATAATTCGTGAGCAGAGTAGATTGCATATATTCAGGCTGAACATAATTGCCCCTACAAGCATGCTATCCGCACTACTTCAAGACTTGATTAAATTAATATTGTTTGCTGTGCAAATCTGTTTCTACCATTCCTATACGATGTTTGAATCAAAAAAAGATTTGAACTTGACCATCAGCATATTTTTTAAAATCTAAACTGCAACAAGTATGTGCGAGAATGTTTTCATTTAATGCATCGTATTAGACTCCAAATACTTTACTTTCGTTTATTTAAATCACATTCAGCTTATATTATATTCTTCACGTAGTTTTTCCAGGTGTCTTCCCAACCGTAGCATGCTTTGCTATGACCGGGCAAATGAGTCGTTAATAGAGTGGAGTGGCGTCTTGCGGGTTGCATACCTTCAAGGCTGGTTAAGCATCGGTTCGCCTGCAAGTATGCAGTTCGAACGAGCCGAACCACATGTAGACACTTTATTAACACACTATTTGACAGTTTTACTATATCCTGCTGGGTTTTTTTATAGTTCGGTTGCTGGACGAGACGCAGCCGAACAAAGCTAGGTTGTATAGAGAGAGAGAGACAAGGAGAGAGAGACACAGAGAGAGAGAGGAAGAGAGAAGTAGGAATGGTCCTGCCGCGTGGTAAAAGGTGACGAAAATGTGAGTCAAAAACGTATGAGATTAGCGTGTAAGCGTGGAAAACAAAGAGACATGATGAAAATGCAGTACCTTTTAACGAATTTGCGTCACGTTCTTGTACTTGTACAGCTCTCCTCGCCCTGCCAGCGCCGGCGAGTAACGATCGATGAATGGTTATATATTTTCCATTCGTTTTTCTTCCCTTCCTTTCGCTAATAATTTGACCCCTTCGTGCGTCCCACTTTCATCGCCTTCTCCCACCCAATCAAGCGAGTCGAGCAATCGAGCGCTTGTGCCGTAACGAGCCGAAACTGCATCCGATCGGCGCGAGCGATTGCTGAAGTGCAATCGAAGTGCAACGGGGTGAAAATCGTCTAGTCTGAAGGGGTGTTTTTTTCTTCTTGTTCTACACTTTGTTCCGACGTCCGTTAGCCGACAACGCGGAGTCTGCCCTCCCTATACCACAGCCCAACGAATTGCCCCGGAGGGTATGCAATTTATAAGCACTTGTACGAGCGATCGTCCGCTGCTTCACCTAGAAATGCTCCGCTCGGAGCACTTAACATCCGTCCCGATTTTCATCGCATCGTCTTTTCTGTTGTTGGGCGCCATTTTTCCCCTTTCACAAAAGGCGGGCTGGCTTTCGTCTCGTTTACACCTCCCATCGGGCGTTGCATTGCGTGCTGAGTGCAGCGCGTTGTTAGTGCATCATTTCAGTTCCACCCATTTTTTCTCAAGTTTTGCTTTCGATTGGAAGGGTGCGTTACGACAGTTCGCGAACAAATGAAACAAGAAAAACTCATTCTCATTGAATTTGGGATGGATTTTTTCTTCTCTACTCTATTGCCAACAGTGGCTGTGGTTTCGTGTAGCGGAACAGCACAACACACGCGACGTATTTCGCCATAGCACTGCGTTCCATCACCCGTTTCGAGCCACTTTCAACACCTGTACAAATACTTTCTTTCGCCTATCGCTCCACTATCGGAGTGGAACGGACCATACAGGAAGGTTTTCAAGCTTTAACTTTTTAAGAGTTCGTGGCAGGGAAGGCTAGGGCATCATACTTCTAAGCAACAGCAGATAAGGAAGATTTCTATCCACATTACTTCCCACAAGGTACGCGTTTCGGTAGGGACAGAGACATAACTTCACTTTAATACTGGACACGGCGCTACATTCGAATCCGAAGACGCTCGGAAGACTGAAACCCTAAAACCCATGAGCGCAGCGGGTGGTGTAGTCTCTTGGGTTGAATTCACAAGCGAAAGGCGAAACTCACTGGCGAGTAGATTGCACCACCAAAAGGGAAGCCCACCTCCATCTGGGATGGTTCGTGCAGAGGAATTTGATAGCAACCTCTACGTCTAGTACGTACTTCATTAGCCTCGTTAGGCGCTCGCTTTACCGCTCAATAGATAGTTTTCCCATGCCATGATTGCATGAGAGCACTCATGCCAATCGTAATTTACAACAATTTATTTGCTCAACGCTCATTTTGTGCTCCCCGTTTAGCCTACCCAGGCGATATTGATTTGTGAATCCTGCTGCTTTTGTTTGCTTGTTTGTCCGCGTTCGCGTTTTATCCTGCATTGGGCGGAGTAGGATAGCCAGCCAGGGTGCAACTGTTGCAGGATCGCCCACCTCGAACGGGGGATTAAAGGAGCGCAGCTTAGCGCAATGCGCACTCACGATAAAAGACCGTGCAATCAGTTTGGGTTTAATGGTTCACACGAGCGGCGTGTGTAGGGGATTGTAAAAATCAAGTGTGTAAAGACATTATGTGTAATGAATATTTTAAATAAAGAATGTAACAATACATGCCCTAGGAGGGCGAGTTGTGGAAGATTATTGAATTATTCGTGGATTTATCAGAAGTAGTTTAATGTAGTTCATTCCAATCGTTGATGTAACAAAGCAATACCGTACTTAAAACATCGTTGAGCGAGATGTTGGATCATAGCTGTCGGAAGAGGATAATCGAGTGTTATGATCAAAGTACGGACCGTCATAAGCTATTGGAGTAACCCTAATTCGAATGCAGTCTAAACCAATAACAATAAGGTGCCTTTCCTCCAAAGTTCCGCAGCCCAAAGCTCTGATTTACAGCGTTGGGTGTACACAGGTAAGCTTCATACTTCCATTGAGTTCATAGATTCACTTCACTTTGTGGTATGCTCCGCCTGTAGACTAGCGAACCAGTTGACGTCAACGAACTCGAAGAAACGATTCTTGTAAGGAGCGAAGTCCAGAGGTGAATTGTTCAGGAAGAACCTGATCAATAAAGCACGTAGCTCGATGGCTGGATCAAGTGGAGCAGAACTTAGATCGAGAAACTATCTGACTTATTATTTTACCTCTTGCGACTCATGCTCATGTCTGTAGCTTAGCTCCTTGCTCAGTAATATTCTGTTTTGGTATAAAGTAACTCTTAAGCATGGAAGGATGCCCTTTAGCAGTCCTTAAGGAGAGCTTAAGGAAGTAGCAGTAGTCCTTGGTTGCCTATTCATTAGCGAGAGATGACTTGACTTGATAAAAGGGCTGAGCCTCCCTGTATATCTTGTGATACGCTTACAGGACCGTGATAGAATGAACTCCTTATCCACATGCTGTAACATTACTAAAATAAATAACAATATAGCCAATAAAATAGTCTATACTATCAGTGGAGTCAGTGCAGCCTAAATGAAGCAAAATCAGTGTCTAAAAAAATACGCAAATTTCTGAATGCATTAACAAATAAATGATGAATTTATTGCCTTTATCCAATAAACAGCAAATAAACAAGGCTCTCGAACATACGAAAATGGAACAAAATTAAAAAAGAATAGCTAAAATTGCTTAAAATATAACTGAATATATCTTTGCCATACCGTGTTATGTAGAATCCCGATTTCAAACGTCGCACTGGCTTCCTCCGGATTCCGTATGGCACTTGCTAATCGAATGAAGGATATGTTCTCGTTTGGCCACGAGCCAGCCGTGCTGCAGTCGGTATTCTACAATCGAAATTTCCTCCCAAACCCGTTTGCCAAACATCAGCAGCCCCGGCTTTCGACGTTTTCTCATTTGCCGAGCAGCAACAATGCCGTTGCGGTAACAATTTCAGTGCCAAACAAATGGCGTACCTTCCAGACCGGTACGGTCCATAAGGCGTACGGCACACGCAGCCGAGATGCAACCGTACGTGCGCCGGTGCATACGTCGTTTGCACCGCGGAATCCAATAGAATTGCGGGAATGTTGCACTTTTCAAAATTAAACATGCTTTCGATGCCGCCGTGACTTCCTTTTCTTCCATCGCTTTCGAACGGATCACTTACAGAAAAGCAGACGTCTTGTGCCCGGTGCCGTCTGCCTTTGGCGTGGTGCCTTTAGCAAATTCATTTCGGCACAACCGTTACCGTTCCTTTCTGCACCTCACAAAGCGCTAGCCCAAAAAAGCTACCGGCTGAATGCTACCTGGGGAGTGCGTTGCAGTGCGCCTCAGGAAAACAAACATACATTAAACGTGGAAATAGGTTGCTTTTACCGTTGGAGCAGTTGTACGATGACGATGAGATGAAGTTGTACGGACGGAGCTTAGAATTATTTGTGAGAACGCCGCAAAGTTTGATCCGCTGAAGTGCAGCTTCATAAAAGACCTGCAGTGAGCTCCCTCCGACAGCGCATCCATGATGTGATTGATTGAATAGATGATACCTTCGTGCGGGTCTGAGTCTTCTATACCATTGAATTCCCTCCGACAGCGCATCCATGATGTGATTGATTGAATAGATGATACCTTCGTGCGGGTCTGAGTCTTCTATACCATTGAATACAATTTTGAGTTTGTCTGTTAGACCTAACAGAAAAAATGCTTTATCTAGGTCTTGCTTCTATTTTATTTTTAATTTAAACTTCGAACATGGGGTTGTAACATTCGAACACATTGATCTAGTTTTAATGGAGTAAACTTTTGAATAATCTCATTGCATGTTTTACTGTGTCGATTCATCCTTTATTCAAAAATGTCATCCAAGCACACCTTCCTTAGCCTGTTTAATGTGTCAGTTTGAATACTTACAATGAAGTGGAAGCCTAGCGAGTTGTTCGAGTTCGATCGTTGTACTAAACATAAGCAACAATTAAAAAATGAACGAAAATATTTACATATGTGGTCTCTTCAGGATAAATCTTACAGATTTAAGTAACTGTGAGCACTGTTGAGTAAAAGGAACAAAAAGTGATGTAAGTATACTTCTTTCCTTCTGATACTAGAAGGCCGTTTTGTGCAAACTCTTATGCATATATGGAATTACTTAAGGAAGTTTATATAAGAGAGAAAAAAAAAAACAATTAAATATATGAAATAAACTTGTATTTCCACACATAAAAAAAGAAAATTGCAAACATCAAATAATGTGACCAGAACTTTAAAAAACTATTACATGAACACTAAACTGTCATCAGGATGTACGATTAAGTTTTGCTCAATTTGGGAATGAATCAACAAGTAAACTACGAAACCATAAAAAGTTTCATGATTCATGAAAAAATAATGAAATACATTAAATTAGTGTGAACAAACCTTTGCACAGTAAAACCGTCTGAAAATTGGTCACAACATTTGTGAAAACATTCAACAAGCGTTTGAAAAACTATGCACCGAAAAAGTAGAGCTAGATTAAGACCGGTTTTGCACAAGCCTCAGTGAAGAATTCGAAGAATTGAAGCTGAATTTTGAATCCCGCCCACAGTATCCGCACCGCCGAACACATTGCCGTCGGTTCGGTTTGTTTGTAATTAGATTTTTATTGGCAATTCGAGACGGCACCGATGTTGGGGAGCGCGCATTGATCCCGCTCCGTATCGGCGGGCGAATACAAACGTCCAATAAACTTCTCCACCCTACGGCGGTGCGGGCATCGTATATCAGCACGGTGCGTATCCCGCTGCAGCAGCGCGTTGCCCGGTGCGACAAAGTGGGAGATGAAAGTAATATGCCACAAACGCATCACGCCCGCCGGGTATGGAAATATCAACAGTGAACCGTTCGGGGTTCGGTTTTCGGATATTAAATTTCCCGCCGCCATTGCCGGCGCCACGTTGATAAGCATTTTCGTAGATGAAATGATTGCGGTGCCATTTGTGTGATGTTTCTCTTTTTTTTTCCTCCCACTGCGAAACGAAGCAAAACAGCGCACGTACACGGTCGCATTCGAAAACTCCAGAGGACAAAAAAAACTTTATTTCATCTAACTATCTAGACAAAGCCACTGCGATAATATGTGGACGAAGCCGGTAGTGAGCGGCATCGGTACATTACATTAAAGTCGTATGCTTCCCATTAAACTAGCGAGCGATTGGTGTATGACATACCTATCCACGTTCTCTTTTGTTGGGGTGTACATGGTTCATTAGAGGAAAAAAGGGGGTTTTGCTGTTTAAAGATGATATTATAATTTTGTTTTTAACACATTTGCCCGAAGTAAAGTTGATGCCGTTGATGTGCAGTGTAACGTTCGAGTAATTCTGGTGGTTTTAATAACGTCAGCAGGGTCGAGCGGCATCGCCACACGGGAAAAAATCGGATCCCACCGTCGATGCTGCAATCCTACGGATTGTCTGGAACGAAATATGTATATGTATGCTGTCGTTTAATCACGTGTTCACGGTGAGCAGAGGTCACGTTATCCACCACGTACCTCGACGGCAGCACTAGAACACCTGCACGCGGTGGTTTTCCCGATCGCACACTAGGATGTTGCCGTTCGACATGATCGCAACGCCCTCGAGTCCCTTGAACTCGGCGTCCCCGGATCCCCAGGAGCCGAACGCGCGCAGGAAGCTACCGTCCGGGTGGAAGATCTGGATGCGGTTGTTGCCCGAGTCGGCCACGCAGATGTAGCCCTGGTCATCCACCGCAACGCCTCTGTGCAAGAAAAAGAGGAAAGAAACAGAGAAAACGACGTTGAAAGTGAGGATCAAACGTTGCGTGTATTAAAAATTTGTTTGAAAATGATAAAAATAAAGCATTAAGTAAGAACGTGAAATAAACCATTAGAAACTATACAAAATATAACAAAAACACACTTGGAATATTTTTCTTCCTCTACTTCTTTTATGTTATTTTATGAGCAAACATTTTCCGTTTTTGACTCAGTTTTTAATATATATGAAACTTTTCATACAATGTGTAAACATATTGAAAAATGTAGTAGTTATTTTCATTCAAGCTAGCCATAGCTAGACAAATGTACAATTTTGGACATAGCACTGTGATTTATATGTTTTTTTTTTTAATTTCCTTTCTTTGTATTCATATGGAAGGGTAATATTTGTTTATTTCGTTTTTAAATTTCATGAAATTTTGTAGGAAATGTTTAAAAAAAGGAGATTTAATGGTATTCTTTAGTTTCTCTATCCATCAGGAGTTCAGCCTGTTAATCAAAACAATTCATTATGTGTATTCTATTTGTTTTAATTTCTTTTTTTATTATTCTGCATATTTTTATTCATCTGTTTATTCCTATTTTTCCTGATTTCTTTTTTCCCTTTCCTTGTTTTTAATGCTGGGTTCGTTTATTATCGTTCCACAGTATTGCTGTAGTTTTTCTTATGTTTTTCCTTCCGATACACTTGCTTCCTCCAAATTTGTCTCGAGTAAAAAGTGTATCGAAAGCTTAAGCAAAAACAAAAAAGTTTAATATAGCTTTCACTGACGCTACTCGATCATTGTTTTCAATACAACCTTGGGCAGTAAAGCATTATTAGGTTAATGTTATTTGTAGTTTTGTTTGTACTGTAACCGTTTGCATATTGTCTATGTATATTGTTCCTATAGGCAATGTCTTTTGTCTGCTTTGGAAAATAAATTTAAATCCTGCGAAGTGATTTAAATTTCACGCACCCTTTGCTGGCTCCGGCAGTGGACGGTAACAAACGATGCAACGACCTTGGCAAGCATTTTTTTGTTTTTGTTTTTTTTTTAATAAAACGCAACACACCAGCACAAAAAGGTGACCTCTGCCCGGTTGATCCCATCCCGTTGGATTAGTGTCAATCGAACGGACGAGCACCAATGGTGAAAATAATCGAGAATGGCTTATACATGGCCGCTCAGGGACGTGTTCGCAGCCAGCGATGGTGGTGGTGGTGGTGGTGCGAGCGCTCGATTGTTTCCCACTGGCCGCCTCTGGGAGGGCGTGTGGCAGCCTGCGGGCACCGTGGTGGCTCGATAACATTGTGTAAATTAAAATGAGGAAATAATTTCAAAAAGCAAAATTCAATTACCACGCAAATTGGATCAAGTCAACATGAGCCGCGCTGCGGCGCGGTGGAAACGTGCCCGGGCGGAAGGACCCGACAGTTTCGGCGTGTTCTTTTTGTCCTACGCTCGCTCTACTTTCGCCATGCAAATAGCAGCGTCCGGAGGATGCGGTGAAATTGAGCGAACGAAGCAGGCACCGAATGTTGCCAATGGCGGGTCAAATTGACCGAACCGAAAGCATCTTCTTTCACAGCCCGGGCGAGTGGGGTGGACACGTCCCGGCCAATTCCCAGCTCGTCCCCATTGACACCAACACGTGGCATTATTTTGTGTAGAATTTGCCGAAATCGCGCATTGTTATGAGAGCGCGCTCTTGTTTGGGTCACATTCTTGTCATGTCGCTTCGGAGCCATCGTCGCTTGTTCGTCCTTTCCCGAAGGGGGCTGGGGGGGGTCGTTGTGGGAGGTTAGCGAGATTCCCCCTCCTCTCCTCCCCTCCGCCACTCCCGTCCACAACTTTCTGATTGAATTTGTGACAAATTCGTGTGGGATGGCTGGGACGGGCGAGATTCTTTTCTGCTGCATGCACCCGCAAGAAGTGCCCCCCCCGGCTTCAGCGGACGAATGCGTGCGAAACACGTTTAACGAAATTAAACGCCAATGACAATCATCAATCATTTTAGCGCTTTTTGTTGCCGTTTGGTGCCGTCGGCGGGGAGGTCGCCGTTTTTGCTCGTGCGGTGCGGGGGGAAAAAAATGTTCCGGGCGGAGGACATTCGCATGCCGTGCGTTTCATCACGTGATGAGCAAACTCGACGGTATGGATATGTATTTGATGCCGGGGCGTCATCAACAGCAGCAGAGAGAGACAGGGAGAGAGAGAGAAAAAAAATCGGAAAAGTCCTCGGCAACGTTCCGATGTAATCTGTCATCCGACAATGGACAATGGCTTGTGTGCATGTTCGAACGTAATTTCGGTGAAGCGTTTTTCCCGGCGTGCCCCGGCGTGGAAGTCGATGCACTGGGAGAAGGCATTGTAGGCTTTTTGTAGGGGGCGCAACAATTCGCGAAACTGCGCACATTGGTAAAGATTAAATGAATGTATCGGAAAAGCTTTTTCGCGCTGGCGGGGACAATGTTTCGTGCGCTTTGAACAGGTTGGGTGAATTTTGATGCTGGGCGCGAGAAATTTAACTAATTATCTTACGTGGCAGGCCCGTGAGTGATTGCTTTACACATTGTTGTCGTATCGGTGATGACGGTTTTCACTAACTGATACATTTGTTCTATTGTAGTGTGGTAAAATTTACAGAACGAAAATCCATTTCATTTGACTTTTTGCGTTAAAGTAATCGAAATTACTTTGGCTCAAAACTTATGCATTATAGTTTCTTGATATGCATTGAACTATTACAAACTATGCAAAACGTTGATAATTAGATAAGTTACAAAACATGTTTAAGAGTTTTTAGCTTGTCTGGGATATTGTTGGAATATTTTGTTATTATTACCTTGCATTCAATTTCAATTCTTTCTCGTAGTTTTTGTAAAATGAAAGAAACATGTTTAATGTTTTTATCTTATAAAAGTGAATTGTAGAGAATAAAGTTCAAAAGTAGTAGAAGAGATAGTTGGAGATGGTGAAAAAAATCAAGCATTTAACTTTGGTTTCTATGGCGACGGGACGAAAAGCTCCATTACACTTTCTCGGTTCTGCGGTTTTGGAAGTTTTCGTTCATGTTCACCATACAGACTGCTAGTGGTACTGAGTCAAGCAAATAAAGAAAGACATGCTGGAATCTGTTCGCTCCACAACAGTCGACAAGTTGCTACCGGAAGTGAATCAATCGACTTCTGAGGCGATTTATGCCCCCCGTCCGTCCTCCAAATGCAATTCCTGGCACCAGCCTACCGGTAGACTTCTACAGGAAAGAGCCACGTGTTGGGGATGTGTTTTCTATCCCAAATCGATTGCCTGCTCGCTCGTAGGCTTCCTACCATCTGGAGGGGTGCGTCTGCGAAGAACAAGGGTTTGGGGGAACAAGATGACGGGGACTAATGCGCCCGACTTTGATCTCCGACAATCCGAAATGGAATAAGGGATGGATCAAATTATTCTCGCAAATTTAATAAATCATTCATTTTCGTACTGATGCTGGTCGGTGTGGGCTCCACCAGGCGGAACGACGAATCGAAGAACTACTGCGAATGCTGAAAGCCACCGAATGGTCCAGTCAGCAGTTTTGGGAGCACGGCTTATCCCACCCGAGAATGCGGAATGTCATGCTGGGTGCTGGGTGCAGACCGTTGGGGTAGATTGAATTTTGAGCTCGCCTAGCGTCAGTCGTCTTCACATTGAGAGCGAGCGAGCGAGCCTGCTGTACCGCTCGCACCGACCCTTGTAGCATAATTCGATGCGGGCGTAATTGTAAAACTTTCCTGTGCCCGGGCGGAAGGACCCGACAGTTTCGGCGTGTTCTTTTTGTCCTACGCTCGCTCTACTTTCGCCATGCAAATAGCAGCGTCCGGAGGATGCGGTGAAATTGAGCGAACGAAGCAGGCACCGAATGTTGCCAATGGCGGGTCAAATTGACCGAACCGAAAGCATCTTCTTTCACAGCCCGGGCGAGTGGGGTGGACATGTCCCGGCCAATTCCCAGCTCGTCCCCATTGACACCAACACGTGGCATTATTTTGTGTAGAATTTGCCGAAATCGCGCATTGTTATGAGAGCGCGCTCTTGTTTGGGTCACATTCTTGTCATGTCGCTTCGGAGCCATCGTCGCTTGTTCGTCCTTTCCCGAAGGGGGCTGGGGGGGGTCGTTGTGGGAGGTTAGCGAGATTCCCCCTCCTCTCCTCCCCTCCGCCACTCCCGTCCACAACTTTCTGATTGAATTTGTGACAAATTCGTGTGGGATGGCTGGGACGGGCGAGATTCTTTTCTGCTGCATGCACCCGCAAGAAGAGAGCGAGCGAGCGAGCCTGCTGTACCGCTCGCACCGACCCTTGTAGCATAATTCGATGCGGGCGTAATTGTAAAACTTTCCCGGAAACTATAATTTACACCCACCAGCGTCCAGGACCCCGGGCACGGATCAAAATTGGACAGTGCGTTCGGGCTCCCGACCGGATCCCGATCTGTCTCGTTGTGCGCCGAGTCAGCAATTCGATTGCGCGCCATTGCAAACCCGCTGCGGCCTGTCATCGTGTCACCGGGGCACAGTTGTAATTAAAGTTTTCCGTTGGGCGGAAAACGATGTTTGATCGTTTGTTTATAGGGCGGATCGGCGGACCCGTTGAGCCGTGGCGAGAATGGACGCGCAGCAACGGGTGACCGGGTGGCGAAAGATGATGAGTACGCCCCAGGACCCAGGGCAAAGTCGCAGTCGCACCCGCTAGGAGCGATTGAAAATGGAGTCGAAGTTTAATTACCGCGCGCTGTGCAGCATCATTAGTGCCGCGTAATGGTTTTAGGATTTGTGCAGATCAAGCAGAATGAGCAAAATATCACCAACTTTCTTTTCCTGCGCACAGCCGAGAAGTTTACGGCTTCTACCACAGAATTGATTCGTCAACAGGATGATTTACGGGTTTTTCTTAAACTGTCATGTACACTGTCTTTATACATATTTACGTTTTGTTGTGTTTGAATAGACGACAGAGTTCAATAAGTTTCACTATGGAAAGACGCTAAAGTGCTAAGTGAAATTGTGTGTGCTTTTGAACGGATTTCTTGGAATGATGTTCACGAAATTCATTAATGTTACGAAATTAATGCTTTGAGCTATAAAAATTGAGTTAAAAATTTAAAATGAACAACTGTTTTTTTCAGTTTATATAACAAAGACACCTTACTGTTCCGTGACCTTACTAAGACTAAACTAAACTAAAATGACGTGTGCCTCCCCAGCGTGAGTAAGTCAGTTATTCTCTCAATAACTCACTTATTTTGGCTAAGCGCTACAAAGGTGCAGGCCATTCAATGGCTAAATGGATTAAGCTACCAATATTCAATGGTTTTAGTTACTTTATAGGGAGAGGACTGCTTGGACTGTAGTATCCTTGAATCCCATGCCTATAGATGAGGCGTTTGTATATCATCATCGTTTAAAATCAAATTCAAATTGCACAGCATTTCAAAACTACCACTTGAAGAATCTGTTAACATGTGTTTGTATAAAATTATCCTCTTCTATTCAATATCCTTATAAGTTTCCATGAATTATTATTATTATTATTATTATTATTATTATTGTTTATCGTTTTTCTTCGGCACGCCGCGCTCGCCCTCCCACCCAACTGGGCGTACTGTCACGTTGGCGCGTGTGGGCCAGCGGATTACGGAACACAGGGCTAAGGACACTCGAAGGACACAACAAGACCCCCCTGCTGTCCCGGTCGGTCGGTCTCGGGGCAACGGTGGGGAACGAGTGACAAAAGTTTTTCGCCATCCGGTGTGTCTGTGCGCGTTCCGCTCGTTTGGGAGTTTTCGCAGGATCTTTCTCCCGATCGGTTGCACTCCCTCCCTAGGCGGGAACGGTTTCGGCATGCGGGCGGTGGGGGACATGTGTTGTAATTTAGCGGAAAATTAATAAACAACAGCACCAACAGCCAACAGCTGATGCCAGCAGAGGGAGCGTGTGGGTGGTGGGTGGGAGGGAGGCTATGATCGAAATAGCTCCCGGCAAGTTTCGCCCGAGGACGCGACTCTTTCGCTCCGATCCGGAGATTGATGCGATGGGAAGTATGCGAACAATGTTGTAATGAAAGCCATCCTGTTAAGGGGACTTGTGAAAATAGAGTGGAATTTTTTTGGGAATCTTCTTGAGTATATAACTATTACTAAATTTGCAATACTTTTGGCATCAATTGATGTCATTTGCCAAAGTTGAATCATTGAAAAAAGCTCACATATTTTCAAAAGTACGGTTTGCAAAGTTTATGTAGTTCGGTTGAAATTAAATCGAGTTTAAATCGGATTATACAGCAGAAAACAGACAATCGGTTATTATTGGTTATTGCGAAAAAAAAAACTGCGTGAGCATCGTCATGCTCGGTTGTATTGTGTCTCAAGATAAAGAAACATTTTTTCAGCAACAATCCACAGCATCATCGTTCCAGGAAAATGGCAACTATAATGATTCGACTTTCAACTTTTTCCAAAAATGCTCTGCTCGCGTCCTGGATGTGGTTACTTTCCAGTTTTTCTTTCGAGAGAGAGAGAGCAATCCATCATAAATCGGCAGTTCGAGTTGGTTCAAGCCGAACCCAATGGCAAAACATTTAGAAAAGCTGGGTGACGGGTACACAAACAGCCACGCCAAGCGTGGATAGGCAGCGTTTAAGCGCCGCCTGACACGCACAATATTCGGGGCGAGTGGATCGCTCGCTTCTTCCGCCACGCTGTTGGTCGTTAAAAAAGGCAACAACTTGTGCGGAACTTCCCGCTGACCTTATGCCTCAGACGGCCGAACGAACGTTCGTATGCTGTGCCGAGGACGAGGGTAACTCGTCTCTAGATGGGGCCTTGTGGTGGACGAAATCGTAAATAATTGGAATACTGAAATGATCGATCTGTTGCCGTTTGGCACGGGAAATGGCTTTTTTCCTCCTCCGGCCGGGCGCTGTTGGGAGGGAGTTTGCGCTGGGGCCGGTAAAGTTTTTGCCCGAGAGCCTAATGAGATTCCATTGGCCCCGACGCCCCCACCACCGCCTGCTTTACGACGGTGGCGTCTCTCCTGTGTGTGTGCGTGTGGTGTCTTGTGCCATTGTTTATCGTTTTTCTTCGGCACGCCGCGCTCGCCCTCCCACCCAACTGGGCGTACTGTCA
>KZ072828.1:104281-121959 GCA_002091845.1 Anopheles cracens | reverse complement strand
GGGGGTAAAGTGCGCGGAAAGATAAAGAAAATGATAAACAAGTGCACACACACACGGTCCGTACGAGGCGACGTTTTATGCACGAGGCCCACGAGGGCGCATGATTTAAACTTCATTCAGTCTGCGCGAGACACACCAGCACGCGGCACCTCGTCAGCGGGTGTCTTAATAAACCATCATCCTGCGCCGGGTTGCCACCGGCGCCCTTGTGGGACATATGGGGCCGGGAATGGTGCGCACAATTTCATCCTCCACTCCCGCCGGGGCCGCCGCCCCGTGGAAAGTGATACAGTTTTCCCGCGCTCGGTTCCCATCGGGGTGCCCAACGTACGGTCGCCTTCCCTCGAGATCCACGTTCCATAAATCAAATCCCGGCCCGGCGCTGTACGTGATACCATTTAACCAGCCCGCGTCGGCATCGGAAGTGGTAACAGCATGCGGTGGTGGTGGTGGTGCTGGTTGGTGGTTGTAAAATTTTCACCGACCGGATAGGACAGCAAAAAACAACAGCAACAACAAAAAAGCCCGAGCAACGCAAACACAAACAGCGCGGCAGAAGTTCGGGCCGGAATTTTCGGTCGGCGGCATCACGCCCACTTGGTCACGGGTGGTTCCGGTTCGTCCGGGTCGACCGGTGAAAAAGGCGCAAGTGGAGTGTGAAAAATGAACGAATAACTAGGTGAACACACACACACACACACAGCTGGCAGCAGGTACTACTACAAACCGGTGGCGCATCATCAAAGGGGTTTCGCCCTAAAACCAAACGCCCGGTAAAGTTTGCGAGTCCTGTCCGCTTTTGATTGAGGGGAGCATCGAGCATAGAGCAGGGCTTATCCGGTGGATGTGTGGAAGTTATCACCGCATGCTACGTTCGTACTATGCTCAATGGTCAAAAGCATGGTCCATTTAACAAAGCAAGCTAGAATTTCAAGCGATTCCAAATTTCACTTACGAAGGTTTTGTTGTAGAAAAAAAACATCGTTGTCTCCTTTGCAGGGGGGAAAAAATATTTGAAAAAATAGTAGTATCTATTTTGAATCTTTTTCCCATGCATAAGTCGCGCGGCCACGTGAAGGAACCTGGTTCGCTCCCCCGACCTCCTATCTGGAACAGCTGCCGGCGCTTCTGCAGGTACTGCGTCCTAGGGGACATACCTGCTGCCCCGGGTATACCGGCTACTGCCGCCGCTGCCGTAGGAGAGGTAGGGGAGCCTACCCCGTTTTTTGAATCGTCGTCCGAGCTGAGTAGATCGGTCTGGCGCAGGGGCAGACCGAGGCTGAGCCGCCGGGCGGCGGCCGAAGCCGACGCACTGGACGTGGACGAGGACGACGGTGACGAGAGCGATGACGACCCGACGCCCGACGACACGCTCGACGAGCTGGGCGTGTCCTTACCGTCCTTGGTTGTCCGGTTGCCGTACTTGTTCTTGAGGTAGCGGGCCCAGGAGCTGAGCGCCGCCCCGTCCTTGTCGCCGCCGGCCGCGGTGCTGCTGCGTTCGGGCGACGGCTCGCGGGATTTCAGGGCGTGCGTCGACCGGCTGCGGGACAGGTCGGCCGGCTGGGAGGCGAGCGACGAGGACGCGCCGTACCTGGTCGGAAATCGGGACCGGAAACGCAATCAGTGCACGTGTTTGGACAAGTGATCCGTGCAAACAGTGGAATGTTTACTTTACGGAGCGCTCTCCGAATGCCACAAACAGGGCACGGGGTTTGTTTTTTGTTTGTTTGTTTGTTGAAAATCAATTAATTTTGGAAAACACACGTCTACTGAAGTTGAAGAAGGAGAAGAACACTTGTTCACCTGAATCCAGGAGTGGTATTTTACGTATTTAAGATAGAAAAAATATAAATTGATAGAATGTACTAGTAAATCTAACTTCCTATCATATTGGACCAATATATTACCAACCCTTCTGGGTTTATTACTTATTATTTGTACCTATTGTTGACCTCTTTGTTGTTTTCCTCGTTTTGTGCGTAGAATAAATGAATAAAATATGAAATGCTTTATAAATTTTCAAAATTTCTTAAAATGTATAAGAAAAGCGTAGATTCATTTCTTCAAAATCATACGTTTAGTAATCACGTCTCATGATTTAGTTTGTTCTTTTAAAGACCATCGTGAGCCACTCTGATCATTTTCATTTTTCTTTGTTTTTCTTTAAACCTTTTAACCTATGTAAGGCTTCAACGGCCAGAATCTTCTTTATATTGGATATTTTTTCAAATGCTTCCTTTCCAATTTCTATCAAATTGTAGGCAGCCTGGACCACAAAACTCGTTAATAATAATTTATTACCGTTTTATTGGGAGGGAGTGGTCGTTCAAACAAACTAATTATCGTGTGTATTTCACGCAGCTCTTGGTAATGACTAGTGATGGAAAAAGTATCGTTGTAACTTAATTGTTGTAATAAGTACCGGTATCGAAAATTTGGATACTTCTTGACCACACTGTACTGAAAAGGGGTCTCACTCTTCCATTCCAGGCAACTCTCCTTCAGATCAACTTTGTCATGCAGTCCCTAACGTACCGTAGCCCTCCCTCTGTTACTCTCACAGAGTACTAGGAAGGCTTGGAACTGGTTACTTTCAATCAATTTCTAGGTCCAATATCTACATGCTGTAACGGTCCATCTTTTGGAACTGGTTACTTTCCATGTATATTTTACCAAGTCCAGGATCTAGACACTACGACCGGTTGTCGTGTTAAGGACATTTCTGTGTACCTAGCTACTTTGAGTGTATACTTCAACAGGTCCTGGTTGGCCCTGATTATTTACGAGCTCTTATCTGTTTTGCAGGGAAGATATTCTTCTGAAAGGAGCTGTATTAATTTGTATATGACAATAATCAAAATTGTCTGAAAATCGAGTAGACAATCGAGACATCGGTACATTTGTGTAACTGTTCCGGTAAACCAGGCCCATCGTTACTATCCCAAGCGAATAAATCGTTTGTCACGTGAATTGCATACTTTCGGGCTGGTAGCCTTCAAGTATGCAGTCCACACAGCGCACCAACACACTATTGATGTTCTATTCTCGCTTTCATACTCGTACGCACCTGGAAGCCAAGTAGGCCGACGGTGACGTCGTCGTTGGCGACACGGGCTCATCCTCCTCCTCGTCGTTGCCGAAGTTGTGCGACGAGCGGCTGCGGGCCAGCCGGGTGCGGCGATCCTGCAGCGCGGAGAACCGGCTGCGTCCGGCCGCCCCGTGCCGGCTGTCCGAGTCGTCGGTCGCCTCATCCTCGGGCGCCACCACCGCCGTGCTCTTGCTCTTGTTCAGGAAGCGGCTCGTGTACCTGCAAGAAAGGAGCGTGTCCTACAAAAACGAAACCGAAGAACGAGAGAACAGACGCAAAAGCTAGCCAGGGCCGTAACAGAGCTGCAGCTGCGGAAGCAAAACGGAAGGCGCAAAACAGTTTACCCGGAGCCGCTGCCGTACTTGTTGTCCTCGGGCTCGGCCGCGTGGCTGGTGGTGCGGGAGCGCAGCGCCGACGACCCGCCGCTGGCCGACCCGTACTTGGGGCTCTCGTCCCGCTCGTAGTGGTTCTGGCTGCGGTAGCTGGTCGGGCTCGAGTAGCCGCTGGACGTGCGCAGCTCGTCGCGCGAGCTCTTGCGCGAGTTCTCGGACGAGTCCTGGCGCGACACGCGCCCGAACAGCGGGCTGCTCGGGGTGTGCGTGTCGTGCGCACGGGAAGCGGTCGCCGCCGCCGACGCCGAGGTGGTGATCGGCGACGATCGGGCCGCGGTGGTCGGTGCCGGTGCAGCCGTCACCGCTGGCTTCTCCTCCTCTTCCTCCTCTTCCTCCTCGGACTCTTCCTCGGAGGACGTCTCCTCCTCGGAGCTGCTCTCCGACTCCTCCTTCTTCTCCGGGGCCGCGGGCTGCGTCTGGGGCAGGAACCGGCTCTGGAACGGTTTCTTCACTGGCTCGGCCGAGGTCGGGCTGGCCGTGCCATTGCGCTGCGCGTTCTCGTTCGCGTTCTTGAGGATCGTTTTGGGCTTCACTTCCGGTTCGGTGCGCGCCGTTGCCGGTGGGACCGGCGAGGCGCTCGAGCTTTCGCTCGACGAGTTCGACTCGCTGCTGGCGGACCGGGCCACCGGTTTCTTCTGGGTCGCACCCGTCGCGGGCTTGCCGGTGACGGACGACTGGCGCGAGTTGCGACGGTTCGATTCCGATTCGTCCTGGTCGCTGTCGGCCTGCCGGTGGGGAACAGCCATGCAGCACGGACGGACGGTTAGGGTGACGGTTCGATTCCGATTCGTCCTGGTCGCTGTCGGCCTGCCGGTGGGGAACAGCCATGCAGCACGGACGGACGGTTAGGGACGCGATGGAATGCGTGGGAAGAAGAGAAAATAGACAGAAAACGCAAAACACGGATTATGATGTGGGTGATGCCGCGAACGAATCGTAAGTGGGGTGCAAGGATTCAATGACTTTTACAAGGAAACAGGGGAACCAAGGCACCCGGAACGTTAAGCTATATTATTCTGATGTTGTGATCGGCGTTTATCGAAGCATGTGATTTAACACTAACGGCCAAATGGACTGTATATTCCTAATGGTGTGCATTTGGTGTCACATGACACTTTGAAGGCTATTTTTGGAATGAATTTAATTGATTAATTGAGTGGGCTGTAATTTTACCCAGCTGTGAGCTAACTATTCGCATGTTTTCGTCCATATAGTTTGTGATTAAACCTTTTAACTTGTTATCTACTATAGCTATTATTTTAATGGCCTTATTGAGGCTAATGAAACAAACAAAGTTTTGGATCAAAATTGTAGAGCTGCTATCACTTTATGTCTCATTTTCCGCTGTCTCCACATTCACTGTCTCCAGAGAACGCCACGCGTTGTTCTGCATAAGAGAAATATTGTTTCCTCATAAAAAAATTATGTAAAATACTTCAAGTACGTTTTGTTGTTCTGTATAAGAGAAATAATGTTTTCTCATATAAACATTATGTAAAATACTTCAAGTATGTTTTCACTCAGTACAATGCACGATAGCATTACGTTTTGAGCTCAGAATGCTGCAGGTTATGCGTTCAAAACGTGTTTTTTTATACATGTGTTCCTCCTTCTTCTTCGTTGCGAATTTCAAAATCATACTTTTTCTACAAATTTGATAGAAAAAATATATTTTGTAAAAAAAACAACTTATCTGAACGAAGTAAGAAACGGAAAGGTTGGATTACAAACTGAACGGAATACAAATGTAGAATAGCTAGAGTGGAACTGATAGAAACTTCATCAGAATAACATCTATTACGTAATAAATTTAGGAATTGAAAAGGCACTCGAAGCGCAAAGATACAACAGTACCAATTGACATCACATTTGCCCATTAGTGTTGAAATGATTAATTCTGATATAGTTGAAATACGGCATTAGAATGAACCCCCTTTGTAGTTCCGAAATATGTTCAAACCCCTCCACGTGTTACTGTTTAGTATGTCCCAACGCGAGAAAAAAAATACGATCGATAGATTTTGGTGCACTTCATCCTGCTGGTGGTATGGAGGGTGGCAATGTACGTGCGTCATGAATGCTTGAGTGTGAGCATGTGTTTTCGGGTTAACGGCATGGCTATCATGCAGTCCCTAACGTACCGTAGCCCTCCCTCTGTTACTCTCACAGAGTACTAGGAAGGCTTGGAACTGGTTACTTTCAATCAATTTCTAGGTCCAATATCTACATGCTGTAACGGTCCATCTTTTGGAACTGGTTACTTTCCATGTATATTTTACCAAGTCCAGGATCTAGACACTAGATGGTCGTCGTGTTAAGGACATTTCTGTGTACCTAGCTACTTTGAGTGTATACTTCAACAGGTGCAGTATCTAGATATTAGATCTAGATACGCCGTAAAAGTGTAGCTTGGTCCTGATTATGTACGAACTCTTATCTGTTATGCAGGGAAGATATTCTTCTGAAAGGAGCTGTATTAATTTGTATATGACAATAATCAAAATTGTCTGAAAATCGAGTAGACAATCGAGACATCGGTACATTTGTGTAACTGTTCCGGTAAACCAGGCCCATCGTTACTATCCCAAGCGAATAAATCGTTTGTCACGTGAATTGCATACTTTCGGGCTGGTAGCCTTCAAGTATGCAGTCCACACAGCGCACCAACACACTATTGATGTTCTATTCTCGCTTTCATACTCGTACGCACCTGGAAGCCAAGTAGGCCGACGGTGACGTCGTCGTTGGCGACACGGGCTCATCCTCCTCCTCGTCGTTGCCGAAGTTGTGCGACGAGCGGCTGCGGGCCAGCCGGGTGCGGCGATCCTGCAGCGCGGAGAACCGGCTGCGTCCGGCCGCCCCGTGCCGGCTGTCCGAGTCGTCGGTCGCCTCATCCTCGGGCGCCACCACCGCCGTGCTCTTGCTCTTGTTCAGGAAGCGGCTCGTGTACCTGCAAGAAAGGAGCGTGTCCTACAAAAACGAAACCGAAGAACGAGAGAACAGACGCAAAAGCTAGCCAGGGCCGTAACAGAGCTGCAGCTGCGGAAGCAAAACGGAAGGCGCAAAACAGTTTACCCGGAGCCGCTGCCGTACTTGTTGTCCTCGGGCTCGGCCGCGTGGCTGGTGGTGCGGGAGCGCAGCGCCGACGACCCGCCGCTGGCCGACCCGTACTTGGGGCTCTCGTCCCGCTCGTAGTGGTTCTGGCTGCGGTAGCTGGTCGGGCTCGAGTAGCCGCTGGACGTGCGCAGCTCGTCGCGCGAGCTCTTGCGCGAGTTCTCGGACGAGTCCTGGCGCGACACGCGCCCGAACAGCGGGCTGCTCGGGGTGTGCGTGTCGTGCGCACGGGAAGCGGTCGCCGCCGCCGACGCCGAGGTGGTGATCGGCGACGATCGGGCCGCGGTGGTCGGTGCCGGTGCAGCCGTCACCGCTGGCTTCTCCTCCTCTTCCTCCTCTTCCTCCTCGGACTCTTCCTCGGAGGACGTCTCCTCCTCGGAGCTGCTCTCCGACTCCTCCTTCTTCTCCGGGGCCGCGGGCTGCGTCTGGGGCAGGAACCGGCTCTGGAACGGTTTCTTCACTGGCTCGGCCGAGGTCGGGCTGGCCGTGCCATTGCGCTGCGCGTTCTCGTTCGCGTTCTTGAGGATCGTTTTGGGCTTCACTTCCGGTTCGGTGCGCGCCGTTGCCGGTGGGACCGGCGAGGCGCTCGAGCTTTCGCTCGACGAGTTCGACTCGCTGCTGGCGGACCGGGCCACCGGTTTCTTCTGGGTCGCACCCGTTGCGGGCTTGCCGGTGACGGACGACTGGCGCGAGTTGCGACGGTTCGATTCCGATTCGTCCTGGTCGCTGTCGGCCTGCCGGTGGGGAACAGCCATGCAGCACGGACGGACGGTTAGGGACGCGATGGAATGCGTGGGAAGAAGAGAAAATAGACAGAAAACGCAAAACACGGATTATGATGTGGGTGATGCCGCGAACGAATCGTAAGTGGGGTGCAAGGATTCAATGACTTTTACAAGGAAACAGGGGAACCAAGGCACCCGGAACGTTAAGCTATATTATTCTGATGTTGTGATTGGCGTTTATCGAAGCATGTGATTTAACACTAACGGCCAAATGGACTGTATATTCCTAATGGTGTGCATTTGGTGTCACATGACACTTTGAAGGCTATTTTTGGAATGAATTTAATTGATTAATTGAGTGGGCTGTAATTTTACCCAGCTGTGAGCTAACTATTCGCATGTTTTCGTCCATATAGTTTGTGATTAAACCTTTTAACTTGTTATCTACTATAGCTATTATTTTAATGGCCTTATTGAGGCTAATGAAACAAACAAAGTTTTGGATCAAAATTGTAGAGCTGCTATCACTTTATGTCTCATTTTCCGCTGTCTCCACATTCACTGTCTCCAGAGAACGCCACGCGTTGTTCTGCATAAGAGAAATATTGTTTCCTCATAAAAAAATTATGTAAAATACTTCAAGTACGTTTTCACTAAGTACAATGAACGATAGCATTACGTTTTGAGCTTAGAATGCTGCAGATTATGCGTTTAAAACGTATTTTTTCTAATACATGTGTTCCTCCTTGTTCTTCGTTACGAATTAAAAAGTGATACTATTTCTGCAAATTGAAGTATAAATACTTTTTTGTTAAAAAAAAATTATGTGAACGAAGTAAGAAACGGAAAGGTTGGATTACAAACTGAACGGAATACAAATGTAGAATAGCTAGAGTGGAACTGATAGAAACTTCATCAGAATAACATCTATTACGTAATAAATTTAGGAATTGAAAAGGCACTCGAAGCGCAAAGATACAACAGTACCAATTGACATCACATTTGCCCATTAGTGTTGAAATGATTAATTCTGATATAGTTGAAATACGGCATTAGAAAGAAACCCCCTTTGTAGTTCCGAAATATGTTCAAACCCCTCCACGTGTTACTGTTTAGTATGTCCCAACGCGAGAAAAAAAATACGATCGATAGATTTTGGTGCACTTCATCCTGCTGGTGGTATGGAGGGTGGCAATGTACGTGCGTCATGAATGCTTGAGTGTGAGCATGTGTTTTCGGGTTAACGGCATGGATGTAGCGGAGCTCCGGCACAGGAAGTTACATGATGTCCCAGCGATTCCCCCGCAGTCCAATAAACGCGACAAAATAGAACGAACGTACAAAAAAGAGGGCAACGAGAGACGACAACGAAAGAAGAAAAAAACGCACACACACACACGCTCGGATCAATCCAGTTTGGTGACCGTTTGATGATGGAGCTGTTTTGTTTGTTTGCTTTTTTTTAAAGGACCAATAGGAAACACCAACCGTCACATCCTGGCGCCGGAGCTCCTGCGTTTCTGGCGGCTGACCCCGCAACCGGGCGGTTGGTTGGCATGGTAACCGTGACATCCACGTTCCGCTTGAATGGACGCAACCCCGAGACATCTCTCTCTCTCTCAGTTCACATTGACTTCGGGCGCGCGCGCTCGTGTGAGAGTGTGTGTGTGTTGGTGGGGCGTGTGGTCTTGTTTTACAATCGGTGCTCGTTTGATGTTGGCAAGGGCCATCGTGTACACTACGTGTCCGATTGGGTGGCGTTGGGTTGACTCCATTTGCGTTCCATTGTCGGTGCATGTGATTAGCCGAGTGTGTGGCGGTTGCGGACAAACGAGGTCTAAGCGGGGTTGTGGTTAACTTCCGGTGGTATTGGGTTTGTTGGTTTGTGTTATGCTGTTCGGTTTCTAGTGGTTTGTTGAGTTGTGAGAAGTTTGCTCTGCAGTACACCAATCGCTCGGCCTTTCGACAAGAGGTGGGATAGGTTGTGGGAGGTAAGGTACGGTGTAGACGTCGGCTAGTGTCTAATAATACATTCGAATCCAATCACGGTGAGACGATCGGTTTCATAACTTAAATGTCTTAAACGTAGCTCCCAGCTGATACTACAATTCTGGATCATCTCCACTGTTCCAGTGATTCGTTCGAGTCTATTCCGGAGCACTTCTCCAGAGTACCCGTGGGTTGTGCTTGTATTGGTGTATTGTTCAGATAGAGAGAGAGAGCGAGAGAGTGAGAGAGAAAGAGGATTGGAGGAGAGAACGAAGGCGCGTGGACGAGGACGACGACGACGACGTCGACGGAGTCACTACAAATGGAAGAATCCCTGCTTACGGACGTGGTTACTCTTCATCGGATCTCACCTCGACGTGGGGTGACGAGCGGCGCGCCGGAGTCGCCGGACTATCGCTGTCATCGCTGCCGGCCGAGGTTGGGGTGGCGGTGCGGCCCGCCTTCAGCGCCGTCACACGATCGGCCGTCGGCCGTTCCGGTTCCGGTGCCGGGGCCGGTGTCGCCGTGCCGGTCGTCGTGCTCGACCCGGACGCTCCCTTGTTCTGGCGCTTGATCTTCGCAATCTCGTCATCCTCGGAGAGCTGGCGGGCGGCCGCGGTCGGCGCCTTGGGCTTCACACCCAGCGGCGACGGTCCTGACCTGCGATGCGTGGGACGGAGGCGTAACGCAACGAGACGTTAATGCGGTGGAATGCGGAAACGAGGAAAACTCCCCATCCATGCTACCTACCGGACGTGGGGTCTGGCAGCTCGCCAGTGATTTCGATGTGCAGCTCGAGGAACCGCTGCAGGGTGACGTTGGTCGGGAAACCCTGCACACCCTGGTACGGTATCCGATGCTCGGCACGGCATTCTGGACACTTGACCTGCGAAAGGGTGGGGGAAAATGGGATGGAAATTTAATTATAGCTTTCAACACACTGTAGCAGCGGGCGGTAAACATCGCCATTTAATGACGGCACGTTTATTGTTAGGTGGCGATGATCAACAACACTAACACGTTCGAACCGGTCAGATTGAGGGTTTTGCCTTTTCATGGTGAATTTTATTGATAATTCATGTTATGAAATGAGTTTCTCTCTAGGATTACTTTACAATATAGTTTGGAGATCATCATTTCCTCACTGTTTTTTTTTAGAATTGCAATATAAGAGAAGAGAATTGTTCAATAGATGTTGCCGATGATCTTGCTACAGTTGGTGGCCAATTTACAGTGAAGAACAGCTCCCTTCACAATGTTGTAATAAGGTTCAGTTAACAATAGCATTGCAAAATTGTACTAATACTCGCATTGAAGATAAGTATACTTCACTCAACATAAGTCATTTCGTGACTGACCTTCGTCAAGTAATCGGCAGTTGGAACTGATAGGATGGTGTATCGTCTGAATTGAGAAGTGCGCGTTTGAAGTTTTGTTTGTTGCCCTACGTTCGAACGTTCGACTTTAATGTTTTTTTTTTAAATTATGAATTTGTTTTATAGTTTGGCGTTCTATAAATATGTATATATCGGACCAAAAAAAGCATAGAATTATCCATATGAGCTGTTTTTGACGTCTGCTTCTTTGATGAAATATGAACATTTCGAGGAATTGGCAGCACGGAAATGATTTGCAAAACTCATGTCATTTGCATTCATCAGGGTTCCAAGAAAAGTTCAGTTACGCCATACTCTAATGCGAGGCTCTATTTAGCACACCTCATTAGCGTTGTTTTCCAGGAACTCAAATGGAATTTCCCTCAACGTCTACCGTTTTCTCCGAACCTGCCACCGAAGTGATTACCATCGTCAACACTGGAAAACGATAAATGATTCTACAACTACTACTCTTAACATAGACGAAGTTTTGGGAAAATAATGGAATCAAATATTTGGAGTAGGTTCAATAGTGAGTTGAATAGATTTTTTTTTGGGAATTTTTCATTGAAAATGCGTTCATTTCAATTCATTCATCACACTTGACATATTTCAAGCTGTGTACGAATAATACGATTCTCTTAATTTTGTATTGAGACTTCAACGAAAAAGAGGAAGCCAATATAGACTAAATCTGACAAAATACCTTTTTACATCGCACATAATGTTGAAAGTCATCCTACTGGGTCATAATGACGAACGGTTTTATACAGTTGGAAAATTAACCTTCAAAAATTGATATTTCACAAACTGATTGAAATCATAATCATTCACTCAAAAACAGAGCTGTCTTGGGTAGGTTCGATTGTTGTAAATTTGAGTCATATTCTCTGTAGGGGTCCATTTTTACCCAACCTGATCTACTCAGTGTCGTGTGCATGCAGGGCACGCTTCTGTATGTCTGTGTTCGTACACGTGTGTGCATGTGTGTGCGCTTTCTTCGAAACTTGTGCTGCGGTAAAGGAGCAAAGCCTGCCTGAAGAAGGTCAAAATGTTTTATCATACGCTTTATCGCATCCATTAAACTTGGACAGCGCGACAAGTGCTGCTCAATGGCCGCAACGGTGGCAGTAACGGAACGGAACGGAGAGCTGTGCCGCCTTTGCTGCATGCAACACGACCGGATCGTGCAGCAGTAGCAGTAGCAGCCGCGAAAAACGAAGCGAGCGAATCAAAATCAATTCAAATCCCACTCCCGCCGAGAAGGACACGACGGTGTACATTTCATACGTGTCGTCGTCGGCAACATGAACCAGTCACCGCAAAACATCTTCAGGAATTGATTTGTTTGGTAACCCTCCCCCATGAAAGGACCATTATTCCCGTCCCGGGTCACCCTCTCTCGCCGCCGCTGTGACAAAGACGTGGAGACGTTTTTCTCCCGCGAGGATAACATCCGGCGTGGTCGGGTGCGCTCTCCCTCCGGCCAGTGCCGGGTGTTCGATATTGGGTTCCATATTTTATGTCTTGCCCTTCCGAAGCGACCGCGCCAGCGAGTGTGGGTAAACCACAGCTGGCGATCCTGGCGCTGGTGGTTGATAGTGTGAACCCGTTCCGAGCGGAAGGCGCGTCTGCGACCGACAGATGCATTGCTGAAGTGAAATTGGATTCCACAGGCACTTTCAGGAGAAATATTGCATTCGGTTTGTATTGCACATGCCGTGCCGCTGAAGGCGGCATTTTTCTGCGAATGTTCCGGTCAAGGCAACGCCTGACGTTGGCTGTTGATTGCGATATGCATCGATTGCATTTGTGCGTCTTTTATTAAATATTCCGCTGGAGCTGGATGCACTGCGTTATGGGGAAAGTTTACCGTTTGCAAAAGAAAAACACGAGTTGTTGGGAGACGGGCGTTTTCGTCGTCTTCGGAGCACGACGCGTTTACGTTGGTTCTTTGGGCAATCCAATTCGTCCCGAGTGACGATCACACCGACCAACCTGGTGGCCGAATGATGGAGCTGGTGCCGGGGAGCAACACGCCACTCACCTGTCGCTTGACGTAGTCGATCAGGCCGTCCATACACGGCTCCATGCAGAACGAGTGCTGGCATGGCAGCAGCTTCGGGTTGCGGTATCGATCGAGACACACGCAACACGTCAGTAGTTGCTCAAATTGCTCCATTTTTCACTGCGAAACGAAAAGAGAACGAAATGGTTGAGATGAGATAGGTGCGTCTGGTGCGGCTGCCAGCGGTGTGTACGGGAAACGGGGCGACATGCGGAGTTATAAATAGGGCTGCAGGGTACGAGACAGCACACTCTGCGTTATAAAACGCTCATGCATACATTTATTCAATTTCGGCGACGGAGAATGTGGCAGCGAAAGATTCGCGCACTTTCTGCGTATTTTCGGTGTGGAGCCGTGGAATGCCGGCTGCTTGTGGAACGTTGGGAACGAGCGTTTCGTAATTCGAGTGGTGCTGTGACAAGCTAGACTCTGGACTCATGTTTTGATGGGGGCATCTCAATCAAAAGGTTGAAACACATCGTTTATCACATTATTATTGCAGACGGTTTAATATACTAAAATGTTACAGAATAGAACTAAACTATAGATAGATAGCGAAAGTAGGGAAAACAGATGGAAAATTCATCTAAAACATGAAACATATTAAAAACCAGTAAATGTTTCAATATTTTTGAAGCCCATAATCAATCCAGGATTGTTAAAACTAAAGCCATGTTTGGAACCATTCTTTGCCAATCATTGCTTTGCCAGACGTAGCAATCGTATTGCTAAAAGGTATTATTATTTAACTAACAAATAACAAACGTAAGATCATGCAACAAAATAGTTGCTTTTTTAATGCGACAATGCTCGTTATAATAACCTGTATTAATTCTTACAATACATAACAATACATAATAACTCTTAATACAATAAATTTTTGAAACTTTTTCAAATGTATTTTCAAACTTGACAAACTTAAAAAATACTTATTTAAGAAAGGATTGGCTTTCTACCAATTAAGCTTATAGAAAGCTTACTGAAAATAATAAAAAATCGCAAAATGCCGTGAATAATTTCCTTGGGAATCAATAATATAAACAAACAAACCAATTGAAGCAGAATGCTATAAAGCCATGCAAGGGGTGAAGCGATGCTGTTAGCTAAACATAAGCTGTTGATATGAGATACAATCTCATCGGCTATGACGTTAGATTGAATAGGATTCGCTTCAAAAGATAAACATTACAAATCGCTGTGCATTAGCACACATTTGTATGCAAATCATTCCGCGAACGATTCGATTCTTTTCACTGATAACATATTGCTCGCAAACATATTTACCTATCTGTATGTGTGTGTGTTTTTTTTCTATGTTACAAACACCTGGGTTTTAAATTTTTCATCGCAGCGCAACTTTTCTCTCAGCTGCCTTGAACTCTTTGCCGAACATGGTTTCTTTCGAAGAAGAAAACACGAAAAAAAAACTTCATCTTCAACTCCATCCACTTACTGCGGTGTGGTTGGCGATGAATGGATGAATGTTTCGGGCGATACTTCGGAAACAGAATCGAAAATAAATACCACCCCATGCTGTCGGTCTCCACTTCGACACGCATGGCGACACACTTGCCGGTGTGGGTGGAGGGAGCGAGTGGGAACGCGCGATTGCGTAAAACATCCCATGAAACAGAATAACATCATCCGAGAAAATCCGTTTTCGGGCGCCCGGGGCCCTTCCTGGTCGTGGGGTTTTATTTTGTGCCACTGCCGTTGCTTTGCATCATCCGCCACCCACTGGTCGCAGTTTTCATTCATTCATCTGCGAGAATGTTCCAAACCGTCCGAAATCCAAAACACACAAATATAGCTCTTACGGAACGCGCTGGTGAGCGCGTGCGGATGGTGACAACAACAAAAAAACGCCAATGACGCTTCAGATATATATTCACGACAGTGCTTTTACTGTTGCTGCTTTTTCGCAGAATGGCTATTTGCATGCGATGCACGTAGTTAAACGATTTAGCATCATTAAGCAGCGAAATAAAAACAAACAAACATGGTTTAATTATTAGCAGCATTAGAACGCTTCTCCATTGACGAGCTGTGAGTTAAAAGATGCTAAACATGATTGGCACAAAGCATGAAGCTGGTCACTGGGACAATTTGTAGCATAATGAGAACACAATACCACTGCTCGTTTTCTATGAAATGATACATGATGTGTTTTTGTTTTATTCGATGCTGAAAGTGGTTTTCAACATGGTCCATTTAGGTATTCATTTAGGTATTTGAACGAAAATGCCTACATGATTGGGATCAAAGCTTCCCATCTAGCGCATAAGAGTGATGAAAATTGAAAACTGCATCCACCCTTGAACAGTTCCAAGAATTACATGAATTCGTTTCACTCGATCTTGAAATCGTTTCACCCATTCATGAAATGGCTCCACCACTATGTTTATCATGCCAGATTGAATACTTACAGCGTCAGAATTGTATCGACTTGTTCGGGGTCAATCGTTACACTACACATACCAGCCTCTTCAAGAATTCATGTAGCTCTGTTCAAGGCTCAGCAACCATTGCTAAATTTCAACCTTGACTGAGTGGCGCCATCTGTTGGAGTGCGAAATAACTAAAAACAACTTTCACACTGGATTTTCTTGCATTTTCATTTGAATTTTCTTTTCATTTTCACTTAACCCTACAGAACATTCGCCAAATGTGACCCCTTCAACCCCAACGGGAGACAAATGTGAACGCGTCATGGAGAAAAATATGCAATTCAATCGGTCTCACTGCAATTTTTAACGCTTCATGCAGCGTGTGCCTCGTTCAAACGCGTTCTCGTTTGGAGAAAGCGAGATGACATTGCTTCGAACTCATCGGAACTTAAAACCATCAATTTCGTGCCGAACAACCACAGCGAACGCGAGCCGAGAAGTTTGTTACTCAATAAAATCGGCATGCGATGGAAATCCCGCACACCGGCTGCCTGTTTTGCAGCGGGCATGACAACCGTTCGTTCAAAATTGAAGTCCCCATTCCGAAGCGAGCTTCCCTCTGCAGTAACCAAGCCCTCAAGGACAGTAACAAAGTGTTCCACGAGCTGGAAATAAATCTGCATAAAACGCGACAAGAGGTAGTTGAAAAAAAAACTACACAGAAAACAAAAAAGGCGCGATTTCATCAAACATACAGGCGGCGGGCAACCACTAGTCGGGGAAGTGCGGTCCTTGCAGCATCCCGTGCACTTGTCGGAACTCACTACAAAAGCTATCTCGCATGCACACACACACACAAATGCAGATATCGCGTCCGTGGCGTACGGCGAAAGCTGACGGGGAAATTTCCGACTGTCGGGGTCGGATGCTTCGACATGATTATTAGCTTTGTCATATGCAGCTGCACTGAGCGAGTGTGCTTCCGGACGGCGGGCGTGTGCGGGCGGCCGGCACGGGGAAATCATCGCGGACGGCAACCGGAACCGAACCGCGAGCAACAGGAATGATAAACCGGATGTGCCTTGTGTTGCAGATGGTGGATTTATGTCTTGCTCGTTCGCATTTCTATTCTCTCCCCCTCTCGTTTGCCTTCTTCAAACGGCGTCTCGTTTTGTTTTTTTGTTGCTGCTTGCGTGCTGCAACACAGCCGAGAAATGCAAAATATGCATTTTCCACCCAACTCGCCGGTTCGAAATCGAATGCGTGCCTGGAATCGGAGTTTCAGAGTTGAAGTCGTCCGTGTGTGGCCTGTTTTTTCGTCGTTTTCATTCCGGAACACATCTTCCCCGGGCAGAATCCATTACTCCCGGCCCTGCCGATCGAGCAGATGGCAGCCGAACACCGAACCTGCACCCTCCAGGACTCGATGCTGTTTACGCGCAACACGCGAAACCGGCCATGTCAGACACGCATCGGCCGGGTTTCTATAAATAATTCGCTCCCCCTTCCCGAAATGCGATCGATGCTGTTCACGGTCAGCGTGGTAAGCGATTTTCGATCTCGCTTCGCGTGAAGGCGAGCGGTTTACAGCCTACTTACTTTCCCGCGCGCGATGCACGCGAAGCACCCGCCCGTGCCGGCCATAAAAGTGGCCCGAGTAGTGTCATTTTCTCCATTTTTCACTGCGAACCGTGCGTCACAGGCGGCGGAAACGGTTTCAAGATCATTCGGGACCGGAAAGTGGAGCAGAGCGTGACCGTTTTAAGCGCTAATTTTGGAATAGGCGTGCGATTTGCCAACAAACAAAAAAAAACATGGTCCTTCGAACCGGAGGTCTTCGAACTAGACACACTGAGCGAACAGTTCGCGTGGTGTGGTTGGAGCCGTCAAGGACTTTGGTTGAAACAAACCAACCAAAACAGAACAGCCACTACAGTATCAGTGTCAAACATGACAGATGTACTGCTGAAACGTTATCAATACGCTGCGCTGCCCACCCTGGCATATGTACTCCAAGGCGAACGAGAACCACTCCCGGTGTTGTCGAGTTGAGCGTATCCTTGGGCGGTGGAGGTTACTCAGCTCGCTTGCTGCTGCGGACGGGAAAACCAAGTTCCTGCCCCGTGCTCGAACGTTGTTTACACCTGAGGCGTTCGCCACAGTCGTCGCTCGGCGGTTGACTACCGGCACTATTAATAGCAGCCATTAGTCACGTTCTCAAATAAATAACCGATTGTTGGCGCGCTTGGTGCCGTGTTGTATCCGTTTGCGAGCTAGTCCGCCGGGCTGAAAGACCTGGCGGAAGTGAGCTGCTTCGGTTCAGTTCAGCACTACGCGGTACTCTCGAGGAATTGAACGACGTCGACCGAGCCGTTGGAGGAGGTATGCAGCTACCCGGTGCAGATTGAAATTGCACCGGCGATACCATAGAGAGCACTGAAAAACACACTCACACTGAAGCCTTTACGATGTTTCTTCTTGTGGTGCTGGTAAAAAAACTGCACTGCATCTTGTCGCGCAATTTTCGTATGAAAGTGGA
>KZ072828.1:90946-100983 GCA_002091845.1 Anopheles cracens | reverse complement strand
AGCAGAAGCAACTCTCCTGCGGTTAAGATAGCCAGGTAGTACGAATACATTAGTAGATAGGGACAGCAAACAGCAACCAAACGAGAAAAAAAAAACAATTACAAGCACAACATTTCTTACAGCCTGCTGCGTGTTACGTGTGCTCTGTCTTGTGTATCTGGTGTTGGTTCTTTTTTTATCGCTCTGTATGTTGCAGCGCCAAAACTATTCCAGGGCAAAACTAAAAGCGACCACTGCAAAAACCCCACAAGCACACACAATTCCGCTTGCACCGTTAACGTCGGTGCATTCCTTCCATTCGTTCTGAAGACAGGCGTGCGATTTGCCAACAAACAAAAAAAAACATGGTCCTTCGAACCGGAGGTCTTCGAACTAGACACACTGAGCGAACAGCTCGCGTGGTGTGGTTGGAGCCGTCAAGGACTTTGGTTGAAACAAACCAACCAAAACAGAAAAGCCACTACAGTATCAGTGTCAAACATGACAGATGTACTGCTGAAACGTTATCAATACGCAGCGCTGCCCTCCGGGCATATGTACTCCAAGGCGAGCGAGAACCACTCCCAGTGTTGTCGAGTTGAGCGTATCCTTGGGCGGTGGGGGTGCAGCTCGCTTGCTGCTGCGGACGGGAAAACCAAGTTCCTGCCCCGTGCTCGAACGTTGTTTACACCTGAGGCGTTCGCCACTGTAGTGTAAGTGTTGTGAATTAAACCCGAAAACTCAAGCTTTTTGTCGGTCCGTGAAACGGCCACAAAATTCGTCTTTTTTCACTAGGGTTTTAGTTGGAAATAGCGATGGCGCGTTCTTCACTCTTATTTATAAGCTCGTTATAAGCGCCATATGCGCCATTAGCGCCATCGCAATATTATTACTCTATATGCGGTTGGTGAAGAGTGTGCTTAATCGAAATGCTGTCATGATAGCCGACGCGATCATGACAGCGATCGGTTTGTTGACAATAACGATTCGCAACAGTAAGCGTGAGTTAAATAGAAAATAAACAATTTAAACCTAAGCGTTACGTTGAAAGACCAGGCGCCTCCATTCGAAATGGTTGTCTTTTACGAAAAATATAGAAACTAGAAAACTTTTACGAAAGCTATAAACTATGATGATGAGAGTATGGTTAAAATTCAATTTCAACTTTAAAGTATGGTCTGTAGCAATTTTTCAAAGTAAAAAAACCTAATACCTAGAAAAGCTGAACTACAACTTCATGTACATTTTCATACAAGAATATTAGTTTTCCGGTAATTGTTAAGGTTACGTCTTCAAAAATGTTGGCTCTTATAGGGCAAAAGTTAATCAGTTAGGTGACATAATTTGAGCTTGCAGATCATTGACAAACGTTTACCCTAAGTGTATTGGCTTAGAAATGGTTCCGTCATGACTATCTGGCGTCATGGAATGAAAATGGGCGAACAGATAGTTTCCAAAATCATACCAATATTCGAAAAATCTCCATTTCTATTACATATTTTATTAAAATCAACTATGCCAAAAACGTTCTCTGCATATCACAACCCCAAATTGCGATGATAGTTCGTGACGAAAGGCTCGAAATCAAATTGTTCGCACCATTCCACTCCGGGCCGTCCTCCGATCCGCTCGAACCTGCTCCGTGGAAACGTTAACTATGGAACAGGTGCGAAAAACAACGCGGAGCAGACGGCAAACATTCAACTTATCCGAGCGATGCGATAGCACCGATTTCAGGAGGCTGCCTCCCGAGCCGTGGCTGGCGACCGATTCGTGTTGACGTGGATACGGGTTCCCATTTCCACGGATGCTACGGATGTCTCTTTTCGGGTGTTTTGTGCGTGCACCGCATCATGCGTTCTGTTTTTTTTTGTTCTTGGCCCATGTTTTCACTTTCTCAACACGTGCACGGCACGCTGTTCAGATGTCGTCAGTTTTCTCTCCTCCGTGTACATTGCATTCGTTGAGTCCCTTTCGGGTGGAGCGTTCCGATACGTCTGCCTCCCGGCGGAGCTGCCTGCGAAATGTGATACATTATTATTTATGACGATAAAAATTTATGACTTTGTTTTTCTGCCCCGGCCCGGCTGACCAGGGCGTCCGTCGGTTAGTTTCAGGGGTGGTTCGTGTTTGCTGACGTGCTGGCTTCGGCATCGGTGTGGCAATGAGCGAGGAAAGCGGTTTCGCACCGTACCGGATTGCGTTCGATTTGTCGGTGGTGTGCTGGCTTCGGCATCGGTGTGGCAATGAGCGAGGAAAGCGGTTTCGCACCGTACCGGATTGCGTTCGATTTGTCGGTGGGTCGCATCGCCCGTGTTCGTGCATGCCTTGCCTTGACCGGAGTTGATTGATAAAGCGTCAGGTTGCGTAGTCTGTTGCGAGCTGGCGGACTGTCTTCCGAAGAGGATCGACGTTCAGACGTGCCGTTTTTTTGTGCTGCTCACGTATGCGTGCTCGGAGGTGGATCGATACCGATCCATCATGCAAGCTGAGAGCGAGAGCGAGAGAGATAAAAACAGTTCGGCAAGCGTGCGAGAAATATAGATTTTTGCTCCGCACTGCAATGGAAACTGATTTGAGGCAAGGATCTGCTCGTGAGGAACATCTGCCATTCGTTACATTTTGTTTGATACAGGAGAACGTTCGATCGCTTCGAGCAGTTCTACTAATTAGAGATTTACTTTGATTGGAATTGGATTTCTTTTCCGATGGAAACACATTTCATGAAACGCTTCTACCTCTTTCCGACACGTTTCATTCCGTTTAATAACATTTATTCACTTTCTGCCTCGCCAGATCTTTCCAATCATTCCAACTAACAACTTCAGCAGAAATGCACCGTCGTTTGTTTTCGTTAACGCTCGGTGGAAACAATCCCGCTGCAGGATTCATCCGCCCGCGTTCGTTTCGATTGTTCACGCGCTTCGAAGCGTTCCCGTCCACGTCCAGCGCACGTTGAAGCTGCTTCGAAGCCATTTTATTGCTCCACACACACGCACACACACACACACACACAGCGCCGTGCTGCGGAAAAGCCCCGCACGGTTTAATGGAATCGTTCTGCCCCGTGGCATAATTGCGCATATAAAACGGCAAACTTTACACATTTCGCCCTGGTTTCTGGTGCGTTTGTCTGCGCGATCCGTCTGCGAACCGATTTGTCGAGCATTTATCGTTGCAACCGGGGCGCAAAAGGAAAACGATTACTGGCTTTGTGGCTAATTTGAGGGGCTTCGTGGCGGGTGGAAAAACCGACCGAAAAAAAACTCGCCTTTCCCGCACAAGGCATCTTTCGATTGGCAGCTTCGCAAGGACGCGTAACAAGTAAGCCCCGTAATTACACGCCCGCTCGTAAAGTAGCCGTCTTATTGATGTCGGGGTTTGCGCGACGGTTTTTACGAGGCAAGCGAAAGTTTGCCAATATTCGTTCGGCCCGAATGAGTGGCGCTGGTTGGGTGGAGCGTGCTGGTGAAGCAAACAAAAAAACAATGTCGCCAAAAGGTGTGAGTCAAACACTGCATCCGTTAATCGGTGCACGTATGTTCTGGCTTTATTGATTACCGAAAGGGCGTTGCAATGTGGAACGTTACGGTTGTATTTATACCACGATGGAAGGTTTTCGTTCGATTGAAGGTCGTTTGCAATTAGATTCGAGTTCAACATTTGAACAGTGTAGTGTTTGATTCATGTTCCTTGCTGTTGATGTCCATTATAATAATTTCCTAAAAATCGCCATCGAAATCAAGTTTGTCTTATTAAAATGCTACCATGACAGCAATCACACGACCTGACCGTGCAAATAGAAGTAGCGCGAAATTTCTCGCTGTAAAAAGCATTCATAAAAAACGGCTGTCAAAAAAGGGCCGTTTTTATGTATGCACTTTACAGCGAGAAATTTCTAAGCGAGAAATTTCGCGCTACGTCTATTTGCACGTTGACACTTTGTAGCAGATATAGGGTTTTTGATACATGGCCCATAATGAAAAACATCGGATATATTTATTCATTCATTAGATTAAGACGCGTTTCTTAAGACGAGGTGTCTTCGAAGTTATTTTTTACATTTTTAGGCGGCCATTAGACAATTTTGGGGAATGTAAACATAGAGAATGCAGCTCATCTTCATTGAACGGCGATGGTTTTATGTTTAAACATATTCAAACACTAAACACTCAAAAGCCACAGCGTTTTCAAAACTTGAAATGATTCACAACGCGGAGATTGTTTCTATCAACTGACTCTGTATCACCAAAACTGGGAAGATATATATATTGCCAATGTTAGTTGGTCAACAGGAAAGCCCGCCGAAAGTGTCCAAGCCCTTTTACATGAACCGCAACTGCTTCAAGCGCGAATGCTGTCAGTGCTGTCAGTCAGTCCATTTATCTGTCATAATCGTGTTTGGGTTCGGCAGGCTGGAAACTCAAGCGCAACTCGATATAAACAAACATTTTAAGTTAGATTGTCAACAAATATAGACATTCGTAGCGAGGGTATTGCATTTTAGTCATTTTAGTTGAATGTCAATATGGTGAATTTAGCGAGAAAAACGAACAAACCTTTAGGAAATGTAGTCTGCTTCATCTCAAGCGCAACTACCTTGAAAATTGTCGTGTCTACACGAAGCGAAGCTAATTTGACGTTATTTTGGAGTCGCACCTGGAGTCGCGCTTGGAGTTGCGCTTCATGTAAACGGGCTTTAATGTATTACACATGTTTTTTTTACACTGTCAATTGGTGATTAAACTGTCAAGCGTCAAGTCAAGCGTTATGGAAACACTTTGTAAATTGTTTGTCGCGTTGATTGCATACATGTGTAATGCACGAATTATTTATGTTTTATTGCCACTTGTTAGTAGAAAGAAGAAGAAGCACCAGGACTCTTGAACTGCTTTTATTGAAAATTTAATAGATGAGTTGAGTAGTGCTCTACTCCATTTTTTTTGTATAATATTCGAAATATCGTGTGAGTTTAGACATTTTCCAACTCAAATTATGGTATACATATGTATCGATGTTCGATACATTTTTAATAACTTGTTATCGTTCTGCATAGGCGTGCTTAATGTCTGCAAAAAGAGGAAAACAAATTGTATCAATATAGTAAAAACACCCATTCCCAATCGCTTTAAACAATCCTTAAAGCGCCCATTCCACGCGCCCAACTCGTTTTTCCGTACAAATAAGCACCCAATCATTCGATTACTTGCAGTGAAAATTGCACCTGAGTTCACTCAGCGCCGTATTACAGCATCAGTTTCCAATTAGGGGGCCCGCAGGAAAAGCGTGAAAAGCGTTCCCAGCGGGAGTGTGAGTGTGAATGTGTGTGTGTGTGTCGCCCGTTGCATTAATTGATCGGTGCGGGCACGCGTACGGGCAGCATCGAAACCCACCCGTTCGGCATCTCTGTACGGCTGGATTGAAGGTCACTCGGTTCCGGTTCCGTCACCCGGCCAGCAGAGTGGAGCAAATGGCGAACAAAAATAACAAAAATGAAGAAAAAATAACGGCAAACGATAACCGTTTTCGCAGACTGTCACACCGGGTTCGTACGTAATTTTTATTGTGTTTATTTGTGCGGAACCGATACGGCACCCAGCGCAAAAGTTGCTTCGAATGCGATCAATTTCAATTGAACGGTGTGTGTGTGTGTGTGTGGGTCTGTGTGTGGGCGCACCACCTCCCCCAGCGTCACGCCTCACGCGAGCGAAGACAGACGGCGACCGCACCGCAAACGAAAAATCGAACGAAACGGTTTTCGTGATAAATGGTGGCGTGGCGGGCGCCTGGTGGATCGGGTAATCGGGTTTCGGCACCGTGAAACCGCGCGCACACACACACACACACACACTCCTTTTGTTCGATACGCATCGTCGACGCGCTATCAATCAACCGGGCGTCTCCACATTCCTCCTCAAACAGTTTGCCCCGCTCGTAAACAGCCCGGCCGTCAGCCAGTAGCAATAAGTGCAAACTTACCCGCTTCCCTCACCCGCAACGCGCGCCAGTCCCGAGGTGGAGTTGCAATTGAAAATATCAGCGTACAAATTGATTCGCAAGCAAGTGCCGGTGGCGGGATTTGATCGACTTTCCGATCGACGCTGCGGGCGCCCCGAGTTATCGATCGGAGCGGGGAGGATTCCCGTGTCCACAGCCGCGTTGATTATCGTTTTATGTTTCCATTGTCCGGCGCCCTGTTGCATCGGGGCTGGCCGCAATCGTCCACACTACGCAACGCATGGCCGGGTCTACATAATCCTGCTTTCAGCGCAAATCGAGCACAAGGAGCCGTGTCCTTGTGGCTGCTAGGCACACCGAGTGGAAGCTCACGGACCGCCGCAACCCCCGGCAGCAAATGGTCCGTGGTCAGTTGTGCTCGAGTGTGCTTCGTTCGAAGCCACGCTACGCTATGGCGAAAGCACATTTCGTACCATTTCAATGGCGCAGAAAGAGCGAGAGAGAGAGAGAAACAGAAAAACAAAACTCTACTGGGGAAAACACAGCACCGACGAAACTTGGAAAAAGAACATTTCCAAAACATTTACTTTCACACACATATGTGCACACACACACACACACACACCAACAGTGCCTTCGTCCTTCGGCGATGGCAATGGCTGTGCGCTGTGGTTGGCACGCTAGCGCCAATTTGTGCAGCAGCTCTTTGAATTTGAGGTTGCCCCGGCGCATAATGATGGTTCACTTGTTTGCCTCAACCCATCTTCGCCGCGTGGTGTCAAACGTTGCCCTTGCTGGTGGGTGGTTGGGTGAGAGAGCGAGAGAGAGAGAGTGCGAGCAGCATTATTACCGATGAGCAGCTCGCGAAATGATGAGTCGTCTTCCTGTGAGGGGGTCCCTGTCCAGGTGGGCCGCGAGTGAGCGTGGGCTTGCCATTTCGGTCCCTTTCCACCCAGCTGGAGAGGGCGGCCATCACTCGAATGGAATGTTCTGTTGGCACCCACCGCAGGCGAGCGAAAACCTGGGCACCGAAGCCGACGACGACGACGCGCGCCGCACAGGTACGGATGGGGAGATAAAAATAAATCTTCACGAGTTCGAGTTCTTCCGTAATCGCGAAGCACCGTGATCGCGCGGTGGGACAACGGTGGGAGAGGGACATGCCACCACCTCACTCTCTCACACACATACACACACACACTAGCGCGCTCGAACCATCGGTCTTACGGCGCCGAGCACGATCGAATGGTTTTGTCGGTTTGGTCAGAAGGCAACGCAGGCGAATCAAAATTACGTTACGCAGAGTACGCCGAGCACGAAGCGTGAGGAAAATTTGCGCCAAGCATTTGATGACAAATGCAGCTTCCAGGTGCAGTTGTGGTACGGTTTACAGGTGATCTGAATGCTTAGGCGCTAATCGATAGCTTGAAGTAACAACCATTCCTGATATTGCCTATGATTGGAAGGTAGTGCAGTGTTTGTTTCCAATTTAAAAGAAAAACAAAAATAAGTTCTTTCTGCTTCTTCAGACCATCGATTTGAACTCAATTTTGAGTTGATTCGAAGTACAGTACAACAATTATGTACATAACAAACAGGGCACGACGGGCTTTGCGGTGAAAAATACTCGTGTTCAATAGAAAATTGAATACATTATTTATATAATGTCAATCAAAGTAACAAATTATCAAAGTATCTTCTAGCTCGAACATTTCAACAATGTTCAGTAAACGTGCAGAGCGGTTTTTCTTAACATAACAGCAACTTAAGCGTTGGAAACAAATTGCACCATTAAGAGGGTAATGTTTTTCACTTGTTCCATTCATACATCATTCTGTAACTGATGCTTGATGAGCAATCTTTACTTATTATCAAGTTAATGTGATGATGAAACGAAATTCATGAATCTGATCGGATATTTCATAGCTCATAGCAGCCATACTTCACTTCAGCCAGTTACGCTGCTGTCATATCAAGGCTAATTGTACTTTTTCTTAGAATTTGTTGATAAATTTTAATGTTCCTGCAAATTAATCGAGTCGCTCATTTATTGCTTGTTTCCAGACAATTCTCCGAACAAATAGATGAACACAACAAGTCGTGTCCATAGTTCCAACTAACTCCATGCTTGACGGTTCAAGTCCTCGACACACTGAAAACCATCTTCAATGTATCTGTTGTCTCGAAATTGGCCTCGCAATGAAAGTTAACAGCAAACTCTTCTACGAACCACCATCTATCATGCAGAAGTCCAGAATTCGCATTGTGAGATGAATTCGATGTCGGTTCGTGATGAGAAAATGTGAAACCGTCTGCTGGAGCATCGCTTTCTTGTGAACAAACTCTGAAATATCATCTAATAGGAAACAAACACGATGATCCGACATCTTGGCGATGGCATCAAGTCAATGTGATTGATATATTTCCTAGTAGGATCATGTGCACACGATAAGTACACGCTAGTTGAATGGTTGCAGCGATAAGGGCGTTTTGGAATAATATTAAAAAAGCAGCAAACACTACTCATGCTTAACACTTTCACAAGCCTTTTGGGGCAGGGTTTTCAGTTTTGGTTATTAAATAGGGATGAAATAATATTGAAAAATTCAAGAAAAAAATCTAAAACAAGTTAACGCATTTCTAAAAACAATGTTACAAGTCGTTTCTAGGAATTTAATTTTTATACGACCGTATATTTATCATTTCTAAACTACTGCCCTCTGCGATGAAACCCATTACTAATCACAGCAGCACGCGGAGGCCACCGCAGACAAATATTCCCACGCACAATGACATCAATAGCGGGTGCGAGAGATAAACCAATATAGCTAGAACGAACGAGAGAGAGAGAGAGAGAGAGAGAGAACGATGGCGGTGAAAATGATTCAGACGGTCAGCTAAAAATAAAGCACCCCCATGTGAGGATCGTAAGACTAGGGCGGCGAAAAAGTGCTCGATGTGCACGGACACATTTGCGAAGATCACAGCTCGGATGCGGCCTGCGGATTGATGTGTTGAGTGTTCGCTTCGGGCCGGGCGGCGCGAGCTGACAAGTAGTTACAATGATGTTGAGTTTTTTTCACGCCTTTTTAAAAGATTTGTGCTGTTTTTTATTACCTTCCTACTAGAAATCCTTTGATGTTTCGATCATTTCATATAAGCATCGTTTTTATATGCGAATATCACTGTAGTTTGTGTATATGCAAAAAAAATCAATCTATGTTGACAGAGACATTACAGATGATTGCTATGAGTGAATGCTTTTTGAATGCTGACAATCAGATTGTCATTGACTTAGATTCACTCTTCATTGGATCTTATGCAATATTTTCCTTCAAAAAACAACCGCAATTCTCTTCACAGAGCCAACGCGGTAGAATCAACATTTACCCAAGCAAGTAAGCATCATAGACAACTATAGTAGTTGATTTGAATATTGTAATAGAATATCAACATGGCAGTAGATACTTCCGTTACTTCAGATATTACTTACACAACTGCACAATGACTAAATAGTCAACAATTCAGACACTCACTGTATCTTTACGACTGAAGAGTAAATAATGAAGCTGTAAATAATTAAAACAGTAATAACTTTGTTGAATAATGATTTCTACACAATGTGAAGTATTTTTTAAAGATTTATCTTTCCCTTTTTCTTATCGCTTATGTTTTATTTATAATGTAACAACCTCCGAAAAGATTCTGAAAGTTGGTATGAGTTTTTGGCATCGAATTTATTCGAACGATATAACTATGTTTTCGAACCGACGCTCTGTTACAATTTCACTTAAGCAATATATTCGTACAAATTCTCGTATGTTATCAAAACTGAGCATTTTCTTCTTTTATTCCACTTCTCAGCGAAACGCATGCTACCGTGCTTGTTGTGAAGGATAAACATCGGTTTAGGCGGGTTTTTTCCTCTCCTAAACCAACGAAAGCATAACAATACCACCTCGTTGTCGTTGTCGTTGTTAGGCATCTACTTTAATTTTACCGAGAAAAATGTGCCCTTCATCGTAGCAAAACTACGCTGACATCCGAGGTGTGGTGTGGACCCATTGTCATCATCGCCATAACCACGCAGTGGCATTGAA
>KZ072824.1:74065-90733 GCA_002091845.1 Anopheles cracens | reverse complement strand
ATATACTACTGTGTCGTCTAATAATAGCGCTGTGAAAAGTGCCAGTGTCGGTGGTGTTGGTGGTGAACCCGGACGACCAGGTGGTGTCGGCGAGCAGACGCCGTTAGATGATAGCTGCCCGACCTCGGCCGTGTCTTATGCCGCGACCAAGACGCTGGGCTACGGTTCTGCCTGCTCATCGCCGGACAGCACGTCAGCGCACCACGCTGGGCTAAACTGCTTTGGAAGAAGCACTACTCAACTCCATGCCGCGAGTGGCACTACAAACGACCGTTTGGTAAGTTGTTTTGGGTAGGGTTCCTGAAGTTTATACGTGAGCAACGAGGCGCGAAGGTGCCCGCAAACAGTGCACGGAAGGATGCGAACGAAATGCTGATTTGGGCAGTGAACTGGGTGATGTTTAGAACCCATATCAATGTGTCGCATCATTCCTGTTGGTGATCGTGCGGTGTGTACGTGTGATGAAGGTGAAATATTCTCTGCATTATGTAAGAACATATGATCTCAGCGACATGTTTTGGGTGTAGTGTTCTAGTCTGGTGTCTAGCTTCGATTTGCCCTTGGATCTTCGGTTGTGTATTGGCGATCCTCTAGATTCGAATCATGCCTAACTATAACCCAAGGTTGATGTGATAAATAAAGTCCCCTTTTTCGTTCGCAGATAATGGAAAAACGCAACAACACGCTTGATCGTTTGCAAAGGTTAGTGAAAAAGACCACATCGAGTTCGTCCGACAAACAGAGCAGCGGTGGCGCGGGCGGCAATGTCGGGGCGAGTGGTGCTACCAAAACGGAACGACTCCGGGAGCTGACGGAGCTGCTGAAGGGCAACCGAGCGCCACCAGTGCCGCCACCGCGCCGCGCAAAGCATGCACACAGCGTCGAGCGTACTTTCGATCGTCAGAACACGGCGCTGTCTACCTCTAGTCTCAACGATACCAGCTTCCTGCGCGGAACGGACACGGGCATTCCGGAGTCCCAGCTGGCAAAGGCGAAAGAGTCTCGCTCGGTCGACATACCCTACCGGTTTGCCGATGGTAGCGGTCAGCGCATGTCCACACCCAGCTCGCCGCTCACGGAGCACAAGCCGGTCAACCTGAGAGCGAACGTAAGTGCCTCGAACTTGGAGGCGCTGCATGTGTTACCGCCGGTCACGGCTACCGTCGCAGAGGAGTGCAGATCGGAGACAGCCCTCAAGGATGACGATGAGTTGTTCGCGAAGCTCTCGCGCCCCGAGTCCCGCACAATCGTTGGGTCGTACACGCAGAAAACGATACCCTTCCGGAGTGCGTCCTTCTCGCAGGTGGACTATTCGTCGGGCAAGTACATTCGGTCGGCGCTGGGCGCGTTGAAGAACAGCATCTTGAAGAGCAAGGACCAGCAGCAGTCAAGTGTAGACAGTAACACGATACCGCGGCAGTCGAGCAAGGGCATCGAAACAGCCCGAAGCTGTAGTCCGACGGAGCTTTGCGGGAATCCACTTGATCGCGAGCCGCAGCTACACCAGCCGGACGAAACAGATGTGGCAAAGTTGACGATCAAGAAAACGGAACTGAGCATCAACCTTGCTCCGTTGGATGACTACGGGCGGTATTACGATGAGCGAATCGATGGCAAGGACCTGACGTCGAATCGTAACTCGGACATTGAAACGATCGTCGAAGATCCGGTGGCGGAGCACAATGAGAATGTGGAGAATGAAGGCAGCTGCATACCGCAACAGGCGAACATCAGTGTAATGCAAGCATCGGAAATGGTGTTGGAGTCACTGGTCGAGGAGGGCATTCCGATCACCCCCACTTCGCTCTCCAAGGACGACGAGTGCCTGCAGCAGGCTACGACGTGTCTGATTCCGGTGCCGGTGTACGATTGTGTGGTGAGCGAATGGAGCACCGCACGACCGTCGGAACAGTGGATCGATGCGTCGACGACGGAGTACGGCAAGTTTTCCGACTGTTTGGGCAGCATAAAGGAAGTTAACGAGAGCGCCATCAACGATACGCCCGCCCAATCGGACGCTCCCGTTGTGGAGGCGGTGGAGGAAAGTTTCCACGCGGAAAAGATCACGGTGGAGAACCCACCGGAAATCATCGAGCCGCAGGATAGTGTTGAGCTGTCCGAAGATGGGGCTGGATCTGATCCGGCTGAAGCGAACGAGGGTGGCACTGCGTTGATGATGATGTGCACTCCACCCGTGTCCATCATCTGTACCGAGCCGGAAAGCAACGAGTTTACCACGATCGTGGACGGAAGCGGATCAACGCACAAAGTGTCCGTGGTGCTGGGCGATGGCAACGAGGTGGAGGTGGTTGAGGTACGAAAACGCCACAGCAACAACGAGGATACGGGTGATCCACAGAACTGTCGCCTGTCGAACGATGTGGACGAAAAACGGCGCCTCGAATCGCGCAAATCGCGCCGGAAAGGAATCTACATCCAGTGGCCGGCAATCGACGGTAACAACGAACTGGAGTCGGACAACAACGACAACAGTGCGGCGCTGGGCGACGACGCAAACGTAAGCTGGAATCCGGAAAATTTGGGACATGTCAACGAGAAGGACTCAAGTTTGGACCTCAGTGGAGAGAGTTTTACCGATCTCAGTGGGAAGGAGGCGGTGGAGTACGCCAAGGAAAGAGAGCATGCGGTCCATTCGCCGGATCGGTATCTGCTTGATCCCACCACACCCGACTCGGACCCGGGTAAACCGATCTGGCCGAAGGGTAACCGCCGCCAGAGCCTGACCTATCAAAGCTCCGACGAGAAGGATGATACGGTGCCCGCGCCGGCTCTACCGGTACGAACGCTGAAAACGTTACTGCTGCGCTCGGAATCCGTGTCGGACAATGAGAGCGACCGTGCGTCGTCCCGTGATCGTACCAGCGCCTCACCGGCACCTGGGGCAGGCGATTCTGACCTGAGGAGATACTCCAAGAGACCCCTTCGGGGACCGTACGGGCAAATGCTGGAAGCGGAGATGAAGAAACCAACGACGAAGGTTCAGTACAACGAAATCTTGGAGGAACTGACACGCAACGAAGAACGGTAAGTATGAACGGAAGAAGCTCGCTCAACCCTCGGCAACCTTTTTGCATCTCTTCTTCGTAGTCATGGCTCTAACCAGAGTGTTTCCCGGAACCGTGGTGCCGGCAGCCAATCGATGGACGAAACCAACGATCGCCATGCCGCGAAGGCGGGCTCCAAGCCGCGGAAAACGAGCGCAAACCTCCCGGTGCCGACGCACGTCCGGACCGCATCCAGTCCCTCCAAGCTGTCCGACTCGTCCGGTTCGCATTCGGCGAGCCCCTCGAAGCGCTACCTCTGCAACATCGAGCAGCGCAGCACGGACTCGGACAAGTCGGAAAAGTCCAACGTCGGGGCCGGGAAGCTGGAGAGCAAGAAGTTCTCGCTGGACAGCCATCACCTCGTGGATAAGGCGCTCAAGCGCGGCAACTCGGAGGCGCACGAGAAGCCGAGCAAGCAGCGCAGTGGCTCGAGCGCCAGTGAAAAGCAGCAGAAGCGCAGCCTGGAAGAGGTGCGACTGTCGCAGAACAGTCGCACCCCGTCGGAGCGAAGCTTCACGCTCCTGAACACACCGGAAACGCCGAAGGGTTTGGCCGCCTCGCCGGAGCTGCTGGCGGAGCTGCTGAAGGGATCCAGTGAGAAGCTAGTCACGGAGCAGCTGACGGGTAGCGGTGGAAACAGTGCTGGAAACGGGAGTAACGCGCTCCCATCGGCTGTGCTGAATTGTTTGGTGAGTTGATTGGTGGAGCTGTCCTTTCCGCTCTGTTTATCCATTTGAACTTCTCGTCGCCTCTCTTCATTGGGCGTCGTTATGTGCAAGATTACACACCAATTACTTCTATAGGCACCTTTCGAGTCAATCTGCTCTCCAATGACTCAGTGTGCGGCAGATATTAGTTGCCACAAGTCATCGTCTTGTGTCAGTTTGTTAATTGCATAAGAACGAGAGACAAGCAACGCTCCCAACGGAAGGACATTGCCGTTTGCGATGTGAACGTTCCATTGAGTACATTCGCATGCACGAACGACACACGAACACCACAGTCGAGCCGTCATCATCATCAGCTTTATTAGCACCACCATTAGCAAATACCAATCATCCACACATCGGTCGTTAGCGCGACGCGATGGAGACGCTTGGTCGTTTGTAGGAACGTGGTCGCTCCATCATTGCCTTTCAATGTGCGTGCGAAGTGCTGGTGTTTCATGCGCTAGTACGTAAAATACGATCGTATTCAATTTTTCATTTCCCATTCCCCGAAGCACCACTACTTTCACGTATGGAACCACCTGACCCAACAACGGCGAAGTGTGGAGAGCATCGTTCACCATCACCAGCATGTTCGTGTGCGTGTGGATGTGTTCGTGCGTGAACAGGAACCGAGGGACATGCGCAAAAGCAATGTTTTCATGTTCAATGGAGAACGAACGTCCGAAGCCAATCAACAAGTACTGCTCGCTTGAGTTTTTGACCCGTCTGGCCGCGGCGTTCCCAGCGTGGAGGGCGACCACGGCAGGAAGCGAGAACACCTTCAGGCACTCATCTTTCCAACGGGGGATGTACATATGGGGGAAAGTCGCCCGGTGGAACGCGCCCCGAGTCCCGCACAATCGTTGGGTCGTACACGCAGAAAACGATACCCTTCCGGAGTGCGTCCTTCTCGCAGGTGGACTATTCGTCGGGCAAGTACATTCGGTCGGCGCTGGGCGCGTTGAAGAACAGCATCTTGAAGAGCAAGGACCAGCAGCAGTCAAGTGTAGACAGTAACACGATACCGCGGCAGTCGAGCAAGGGCATCGAAACAGCCCGAAGCTGTAGTCCGACGGAGCTTTGCGGGAATCCACTTGATCGCGAGCCGCAGCTACACCAGCCGGACGAAACAGATGTGGCAAAGTTGACGATCAAGAAAACGGAACTGAGCATCAACCTTGCTCCGTTGGATGACTACGGGCGGTATTACGATGAGCGAATCGATGGCAAGGACCTGACGTCGAATCGTAACTCGGACATTGAAACGATCGTCGAAGATCCGGTGGCGGAACACAATGAGAATGTGGAGAATGAAGGCAGCTGCATACCGCAGCAGGCGAACATCAGTGTAATGCAAGCATCGGAAATGGTGTTGGAGTCACTGGTCGAGGAGGGCATTCCGATCACCCCCACTTCGCTCTCCAAGGACGACGAGTGCCTGCAGCAGGCTACGACGTGTCTGATTCCGGTGCCGGTGTACGATTGTGTGGTGAGCGAATGGAGCACCGCACGACCGTCGGAACAGTGGATCGATGCGTCGACGACGGAGTACGGCAAGTTTTCCGACTGTTTGGGCAGCATAAAGGAAGTTAACGAGAGCGCCATCAACGATACGCCCGCCCAATCGGACGCTCCCGTTGTGGAGGCGGTGGAGGAAAGTTTCCACGCGGAAAAGATCACGGTGGAGAACCCACCGGAAATCATCGAGCCGCAGGATAGTGTTGAGCTGTCCGAAGATGGGGCTGGATCTGATCCGGCTGAAGCGAACGAGGGTGGCACTGCGTTGATGATGATGTGCACTCCACCCGTGTCCATCATCTGTACCGAGCCGGAAAGCAACGAGTTTACCACGATCGTGGACGGAAGCGGATCAACGCACAAAGTGTCCGTGGTGCTGGGCGATGGCAACGAGGTGGAGGTGGTTGAGGTACGAAAACGCCACAGCAACAACGAGGATACGGGTGATCCACAGAACTGTCGCCTGTCGAACGATGTGGACGAAAAACGGCGCCTCGAATCGCGCAAATCGCGCCGGAAAGGAATCTACATCCAGTGGCCGGCAATCGACGGTAACAACGAACTGGAGTCGGACAACAACGACAACAGTGCGGCGCTGGGCGACGACGCAAACGTAAGCTGGAATCCGGAAAATTTGGGACATGTCAACGAGAAGGACTCAAGTTTGGACCTCAGTGGAGAGAGTTTTACCGATCTCAGTGGGAAGGAGGCGGTGGAGTACGCCAAGGAAAGAGAGCATGCGGTCCATTCGCCGGATCGGTATCTGCTTGATCCCACCACACCCGACTCGGACCCGGGTAAACCGATCTGGCCGAAGGGTAACCGCCGCCAGAGCCTGACCTATCAAAGCTCCGACGAGAAGGATGATACGGTGCCCGCGCCGGCTCTACCGGTACGAACGCTGAAAACGTTACTGCTGCGCTCGGAATCCGTGTCGGACAATGAGAGCGACCGTGCGTCGTCCCGTGATCGTACCAGCGCCTCACCGGCACCTGGGGCAGGCGATTCTGACCTGAGGAGATACTCCAAGAGACCCCTTCGGGGACCGTACGGGCAAATGCTGGAAGCGGAGATGAAGAAACCAACGACGAAGGTTCAGTACAACGAAATCTTGGAGGAACTGACACGCAACGAAGAACGGTAAGTATGAACGGAAGAAGCTCGCTCAACCCTCGGCAACCTTTTTGCATCTCTTCTTCGTAGTCATGGCTCTAACCAGAGTGTTTCCCGGAACCGTGGTGCCGGCAGCCAATCGATGGACGAAACCAACGATCGCCATGCCGCGAAGGCGGGCTCCAAGCCGCGGAAAACGAGCGCAAACCTCCCGGTGCCGACGCACGTCCGGACCGCATCCAGTCCCTCCAAGCTGTCCGACTCGTCCGGTTCGCATTCGGCGAGCCCCTCGAAGCGCTACCTCTGCAACATCGAGCAGCGCAGCACGGACTCGGACAAGTCGGAAAAGTCCAACGTCGGGGCCGGGAAGCTGGAGAGCAAGAAGTTCTCGCTGGACAGCCATCACCTCGTGGATAAGGCGCTCAAGCGCGGCAACTCGGAGGCGCACGAGAAGCCGAGCAAGCAGCGCAGTGGCTCGAGCGCCAGTGAAAAGCAGCAGAAGCGCAGCCTGGAAGAGGTGCGACTGTCGCAGAACAGTCGCACCCCGTCGGAGCGAAGCTTCACGCTCCTGAACACACCGGAAACGCCGAAGGGTTTGGCCGCCTCGCCGGAGCTGCTGGCGGAGCTGCTGAAGGGATCCAGTGAGAAGCTAGTCACGGAGCAGCTGACGGGTAGCGGTGGAAACAGTGCTGGAAACGGGAGTAACGCGCTCCCATCGGCTGTGCTGAATTGTTTGGTGAGTTGATTGGTGGAGCTGTCCTTTCCGCTCTGTTTATCCATTTGAACTTCTCGTCGCCTCTCTTCATTGGGCGTCGTTATGTGCAAGACTACACACCAATTACTTCTATAGGCACCTTTCGAGTCAATCTGCTCTCCAATGACTCAGTGTGCGGCAGATATTAGTTGCCACAAGTCATCGTCTTGTGTCAGTTTGTTAATTGCATAAGAACGAGAGACAAGCAACGCTCCCAACGGAAGGACATTGCCGTTTGCGATGTGAACGTTCCATTGAGTACATTCGCATGCACGAACGACACACGAACACCACAGTCGAGCCGTCATCATCATCAGCTTTATTAGCACCACCATTAGCAAATACCAATCATCCACACATCGGTCGTTAGCGCGACGCGATGGAGACGCTTGGTCGTTTGTAGGAACGTGGTCGCTCCATCATTGCCTTTCAATGTGCGTGCGAAGTGCTGGTGTTTCATGCGCTAGTACGTAAAATACGATCGTATTCAATTTTTCATTTCCCATTCCCCGAAGCACCACTACTTTCACGTATGGAACCACCTGACCCAACAACAGCGAAGTGTGGAGAGCATCGTTCACCATCACCATCATGTTCGTGTGCGTGTGAATGTGTTCGTGCGTGAACAGGAACCGAGGGACATGCGCAAAAGCAATGTTTTCATGTTCAATGGAGAACGAACGTCCGAAGCCAATCAACAAGTACTGCTCGCTTGAGTTTTTGACCCGTCTGGCCGCGGCGTCCCCAGCGTGGAGGGCGACCACGGCAGGAAGCGAGAACACCTTCAGGCACACATCTTTCCAACGGGGGATGCACATATGGGGGAAAGTCGCCCGGTGGAAGGTTTGCCCCCATCGTTACTCGCTATGTGCGCGAATTGCGTAGGATGGCGTTAGTGCGCGGCCAAGTACCTGAACTGGTGCGAGGAAAAAAACACACCCACGAAACGTTTCATTGATGGTTTCAAAACGCCGCCACCCAGAGATATTTTTAAACAGCCGTTGATATGTTTTCGGGCTTTGTTCGGGTGTATTTATAACTGTACAAAAGATTTATTACATATCTATAGCCATTAGCCGGTGCCTTTACGTCGTTTCTGTAGTGTCGGTCGGCATCCGGGATAGTGTTTTAAGCGTTTCGGTAATGCGTTTAGTTTCAATAACTGCGGTTACCTCTTGAGCTTGCTGTGCCAGCGTGTGCTACGTGCCATTTTTCGACCACACGAACGCGGCGTTCTTCTCTTGGTCAATGTTAGGCGGTTCATTAGCGAGTATATTAGGCGAACGCAAACGCCAACCGTTGCGTCGCTGGTAGTATTGGTAGCACAAGTGCGCCAACCTTCCATCAGATACACGCGCACGAGAAGAATTGACTGTCCGTTCGAACCAACGAACAGCAGCCACCAGCGTTTCGATCATACCGCATGGATAAAAAATTTCCAACCCACTCCCGTGCTGAATTTCCCGACCATTCGAAAGGCAATTGGAATACCGTGAGATAAAGAGAGCGTGCGAGAGAGAGAAAGAGAAAGAGAGATAGCCAACGCTCTGCCGAACAAAGCATGCGGGTTGGGGGTGGGTTTGGATGGTGTGCATCTCGTGTGCGGAAAAACGGGATGGTTGATGGATGGAATTGAATATTGAGCGAGAGAATGCCTAGGCGTCCATCAGCGATAGATAGGTAGGGGGAGATAGCATTGTTATCCTACTATGGTGCTGTAGTTTGCTTGCATGCTCCTAGGGCGACAACTGGGCAGGCATGGAAAATTGTAGCACAACGCTCAGTAGCGAGGTCGCATCCGATGTCGCTGCACATGTGTTGGTGTCAAGTGTTGGAGACCAGAACGAGAGGAACCGCTGGATGGATCGCAAAAGGGAAGAACGAGACGGATGGAGAAAACAGACCAACGGCAATGATGGCGCTAGAGCGGGAGAGCACTACGCTGCGATGATGAAGGAAGCTGGCGGGAAGAGATGCACGCAGCATACCAGCCAGTCTCGGGCTCGAGTGTAGTATGATGGCATGCCGTACAACGCAGTTTTCACGAGTTGCTTCGATCGAACGTGTGTTTACTTTGCGCGGTGGTAACCAGGCGGAAGCGGTGGTAGAGGCGGCGTTAGTAGTGGTAGTAGGCGCATCAACAGCAGCCGCACCAGGATATAGTGCAAATATGGCGTGAAACAATCGGCACCGTCCGAACGTCCTGAACCCGGAAAACGGACATTTGTTTTTGTCCCGAAACACTTCTGGGATGCTCCGGGTTCGTCCGCTTTTCTTCTTTCCACTATCCACGTACCAGGCACGACGTGAAAGTTAGAGTTAGAGTGAGAGTGAGAGAGAGACGCGGCGTTCTTCTCTTGGTCAATGTTAGGCGGTTCATTAGCGAGTATATTAGGCGAACGCAAACGCCAACCGTTGCGTCGCTGGTAGTATTGGTAGCACAAGTGCGCCAACCTTCCATCAGATACACGCGCACGAGAAGAATTGACTGTCCGTTCGAACCAACGAACAGCAGCCACCAGCGTTTCGATCATACCGCATGGATAAAAAATTTCCAACCCACTCCCGTGCTGAATTTCCCGACCATTCGAAAGGCAATTGGAATACCGTGAGATAAAGAGAGCGTGCGAGAGAGAGAAAGAGAAAGAGAGATAGCCAACGCTCTGCCGAACAAAGCATGCGGGTTGGGGGTGGGTTTGGATGGTGTGCATCTCGTGTGCGGAAAAACGGGATGGTTGATGGATGGAATTGAATATTGAGCGAGAGAATGCCTAGGCGTCCATCAGCGATAGATAGGTAGGGGGAGATAGCATTGTTATCCTACTATGGTGCTGTAGTTTGCTTGCATGCTCCTAGGGCGACAACTGGGCAGGCATGGAAAATTGTAGCACAACGCTCAGTAGCGAGGTCGCATCCGATGTCGCTGCACATGTGTTGGTGTCAAGTGTTGGAGACCAGAACGAGAGGAACCGCTGGATGGATCGCAAAAGGGAAGAACGAGACGGATGGAGAAAACAGACCAACGGCAATGATGGCGCTAGAGCGGGAGAGCACTACGCTGCGATGATGAAGGAAGCTGGCGGGAAGAGATGCACGCAGCATACCAGCCAGTCTCGGGCTCGAGTGTAGTATGATGGCATGCCGTACAACGCAGTTTTCACGAGTTGCTTCGATCGAACGTGTGTTTACTTTGCGCGGTGGTAACCAGGCGGAAGCGGTGGTAGAGGCGGCGTTAGTAGTGGTAGTAGGCGCATCAACAGCAGCCGCACCAGGATATAGTGCAAATATGGCGTGAAACAATCGGCACCGTCCGAACGTCCTGAACCCGGAAAACGGACATTTGTTTTTGTCCCGAAACACTTCTGGGATGCTCCGGGTTCGTCCGCTTTTCTTCTTTCCACTATCCACGTACCAGGCACGACGTGAAAGTTAGAGTTAGAGTGAGAGTGAGAGAGAGGAGTGAGCGAATCAAGGCCACCGTCATCCCTCCGCATCCTCCCTGCGCCCACCTGACTGTAAACGGAAGCTGCCTGTGCAGGTGTCTGCGTGGAGCTTGTCCTGCCTGTCCCCGTAGGAAGTTGCCGTTCTGAGTCGTGCCGTTACCATAGCGATTGCAGTAGTTGGCTGTATTTCCAGCTCTTCAAACACCGTGTGCGAGATGCGCCGCGTCGAACCCGACCGAACGCCAACCCGTTCCCAGTGGGGAGAACATATCGGACGCTAAATCGGAGCCATCCCCAAGGCAAATCCATTCGCCGCGATCGACCATTTCGAAAAAGGGTGTCTTGCTTCAACCTGCTCCACACGCGGCGGTGCGGTCTGATTCCGGGGTGTACCGGTGTTGGCTCGAAAAGGAAACCGGCCGCATACGCCCGCACAACGTTGGCTCAGGGAACGCTCCGTGCGCGTCCGGGATGGAGTACACCTGTAGGAACGGCTGCTAATCGCTGCCGTGTGCCGAACGAACGTACGTGCGCACGCGTGTGTGTTGGTGTGTGTGCTCTGATTCCGGGGTGTACCGGTGTTGGCTCGAAAAGGAAACCGGCCGCATACGCCCGCACAACGTTGGCTCAGGGAACGCTCCGTGCGCGTCCGGGATGGAGTACACCTGTAGGAACGGCTGCTAATCGCTGCCGTGTGCCGAACGAACGTACGTGCGCACGCGTGTGTGTTGGTGTGTGTGCTCCAGCATCCAGTGGACTTGGCTGGTAAAACGTGCTCCCTGTCCCGACCACAATGCTGGTGGGGTTGGTAGACCGAGCGCAGTGCTCGCGACGTGCGGTTGCGACACACCAAATGGGCCACATAGTTACCGCGGATACGATGGCGCAGGCGGTGGCGTTCGTGGAGCAACGCGTGTGCTAATCGATGCGCGATTTGTACGGACACGGCAGGAAGCGGACAGGGGAAGCCAGTGCAAAGTGAGGCGTTCGTTGTGCGTGTGTTTTTCGCTGCTGCTGCTGCTGGTGGTGTTGCTGTTGTTGTTGCTTGCTGTTTAGGTGTTGAAGTGCAGTGGTTGGCGCGGTTCCTGCATTCGCAACTCGCGACGACGGTAGTTGCAATGATGCCCCTCAACTTCTGCTCCGACTCCGAGGACGACCCGGAGCGGACGCCCAAATCCGCGTCGGAAAACACCATGTGGCATAACGTGATCAGTTGCTATAATGTAAGTCGGCTCGTGGTACCAAACGTTTGGTTGTAGGGATAACACGAACGCAATCGCAAGGACAGCATAACGCGAGCCGGAGTGTGTATGCGTGCCCCCTCCTCCCCTCCCCCCCTCCCCGTGCTAAAGTGGATACGGAATCATCAATGGTCGGCTGCCAGACCTTACCGGACCGCTTTCCTTGTTTTCCCCGGTCCGACCGGTGCCTCCAGGGTGCATTCTCGAGTACGCCTGTACGCCTTCATGCCTCTCCGATGACAGGCGACAGGTGAAGGTCGTCGTGCAGCAAGGGGTTGGCGCATATTTTGCGCTATTTATACAACAACAACCAACCACTACACAATCGCGCTTTTGTCGCGCTCGGCGGGCGCGTTCGCTGGCGGACGAGATTTTCCGTCGCGGAGTTTTTCGCGGCGCGTACGATTGTGTACGTCGCCGAAGTCGATCGTAAACATGCAGCTCCACCTGCTCGTATCAACAAGTGTTGCTGATGTGTGCGTTGTGCATCAAGTCAACGCAGGGGGTGCGAGGTGAACGATGGAGTAGGGGCAAGCATATCTCGAATGCAATTCGGGATGCCTCGTATGATTAGATAATATGTTTTAGCGTTTATTACAAGCCGCTTTTTGGAAAAGGTGTCAAGCACGTGTTTATACTGTTGTTGTTGTAGGTATTATTTTAATTAATTAATTTGCCATCATTCATTTAAACGACCTACACAGATTGACAATATTATAAAAAGGTCATCCGTACAATGTATTTGAAAACTTGACTTTATACAATGGAAGATACTCTTTAGCTAAAGTTACCCACATGCAAAGTAGATATATGAAGTTCTATCTGTTCTCGTCTATGACAAGTAAAGTAATAAAAAAATGTTAATCAAAGGATTGTCTAAGATTTGTAAACCTCAAATATGACATCCCTAGAACAAATAGAACACTGTGTAGTCCGCTACATTTTGAATGATTGACACGAAATGAATTGACAATTTGGTGCCCATATTTATCGCCAGTAGTGGACAGTAACATTATACATATCCGTTGGAATGGACTGGCTATTGCTACTGTTTTTGTTTTTCAAATCACCACCCAATCGACCCCCGTATGGGTGCAACCGATTTCAATCGATAAACAAACACCGACTTCATCCACGGATCAACATGCAGCGTGCTTCCATGAAAATGCAAACCCACCATAACAAATGGTCATGCCCTGTGTGCATAAGTGAGGGGTGGAGTTGTTTTTTTTTAGCTACGAACTTATATTCACAAGACTGATTAAGCACACCGACGTGGCACACCCGGACCAGAAACCGCTGCAGGAAGCTTTAAAACTAGTGCACGACATTCTGATGTTTCTCAACTGCAAGGAGAAGGAGGCGCTGGAGAACGGGCAGCGCGAGACGGCACTGCGCGAGCTGGAGGGCGTGATCGAGGGCATGAACGATCTGGTGACGCCGGAGCGTGCCTTCCTCCTGTTCGATCTGGTGTCGATGCCGTCGGGGCAGGTGACGCGCAAGGAGCGTGGGTTCTTCCTCTTCAACGATCTTCTGGTGATAACGAGCATCAAGCGAAGAAGTGGCACGATACGCAAAACGAACATGTGAGTAGCGAGTCCGGCGGCGATTGTGCGAGTAAGATACATTTCTCCATTACTCCGTCACACGCAGGACTTGCCCGGGAAGCGTCGCGTCAACGCTGGACACGAACAAGTACAAGTATCTCACGAAGATCTCGCTGGATGATTTGGAAATAGTGAAATGTAAGTATGGCGGGGCGGGTTTTGGCTAGGAAGATTACAGCTCTTTTTATTACAACCATCGCTGCCGCACGTGCGTGCGCTCAGCGCTGGAAGCGCGACATTAGACCCTTGATTTTGCTCTCATGTGCACCCCAGTCGAGCAGTCCGACCATCTCGTACGCCTTCAGCTGGGCCACGATGTTGGGTGCGTGTGCGCGCAGGACCTGCTTCACGTCCGCCGATTGGTTGGGGCTGTGCAGGGTCGGCTGCATCGGTGGCGTGTTGTGTGCGTCCTTGGTGCGCAGGAACGGTGACACGGTGAGGGCGTACACGACCTGCAGCGAACCGTGCTTCAGCAGCTCCACCTGCAGCTCGAGCAGCGTCGGGACGGTCTTCATGTAGCCCATTTTCTGTAGCAGCAGCACGAGCGTCTCGTGGTAGACGAAGACCAGCTCGTCGCGGTGCTTTTCGAGCACGTCGTACGCGGGCGAAGACGCCAGGAAGTACACCAGATCGATGATCGGGGAGCCGACGACACAGTTCTGGAAATCAACCTGCAGGAAAAGGCGAAACAAACGATCAGTGCTCTGCGCCCGTGGAAATCTGCACGCATCTACACCTACAAAAATAGCATCGACCAGCTCGTTGCCCTGGTACTTGAACATGATGTTGTTCGTCCAGAAGTCCCCGTGGTTCAGCACCTTCAGACCCTTGAAGTCACTCTCGTACGCTTCGATCACTTTCGGGAGCGTTTTGGCCGGCAGCTTCTGTAGCTTGTCCACCATCGGCTGGCCGATGCCGAGCTCGGACGCGATCTCACCGGCGGTGCGTATCGTGTCCGGGAAGTAGCTCAGCTTGTCCTTGTACTCGCTGTGGAACGTGCCCTTGGCGAACTTCGCAAACACCTGCCCGTTCTCGGCAAGCATAACCGCGCTGGCGGCATGGAAGAACGCCAGCTTTTCGACGGCCATCTTGCTCTGTTCGTAGGTCAGGCCGAGGGCCTGGTTTTCCACACTGTAGCCGCGCGCGGTCAGGTCCTCGAGCACGACGAGATCCGAGGGCGTCTCCGAGGAGTAGATTAGCCTAGAGCACGCAGTGGAAAGATAAGCGTGGTAGGGGGCAGTGTGTATGGCAGGAATGTTAATAAGGGTCATTCAATTGCTTATCGAAATAATTGCATTATGTCTGCGATGCTGATAGGGCGCTTAGCATGATGATGTATCGTTAATGCCAGCACCAGCGGTCGATATCTAAGCACATAATAATATCTATCACTACGGAGCGGCCGCCCAAACTTTCGACATGTATTAGTCAGTGGTCGTAAATTGCGATCGCACCCAAATGCGCCTATTCATTTTGATTTCCGATATGATATACCCATTATCACGCGTGTAGAGCAGAGCGTTTGAATGGTTGCCTATCTGCTGGCAGATAACGATATGTTTCGTCTGAAGTACGAAAGCAAAACCCGAACGCCGGGGCGGGCGATACGGTTTATTGGCGACTGTTGTCGTGCTCAAACGATTTCCAACGAAAACAACTGATGCACGCGACCATATCGCTCGTCTCTAATCGTTAACTCTCTTTCGTACGTCTGCAGTTATATAATGGCTTCTGCAGAGCGCGTCAGCTGACCCTCTCGCGGCGGCACCTGCAATCGATCAACGTGGTCATCGAAAGTGAAGAGTACTTACTGCGGCGCTAGCTCGATGACACTACCGAGCTTGGAGATCAGGGTCACCATACTCGGCAGTACCGACTTGTACATGAGGATTTCCTTGTCGAACACATCGGCCTTCTTGAACTGCTCCACCAGCAGTCCCTCGGTGGGCTTAATCTTCGCCACGAACGTGATGACCGTGTCGGAGGGGTTCTCCTTCGAGACGTATCTGCCGAGGTGCAAAAGGGTGCGCAGGACATCAGTTAAGACAATGGAACTCCGGGGATGCCGTCGGGGCAGGTGACGCGCAAGGAGCGTGGGTTCTTCCTCTTCAACGATCTTCTGGTGATAACGAGCATCAAGCGAAGGAGTGGCACGATACGCAAAACGAACATGTGAGTAGCGAGTCCGGCGGCGATTGTGCGAGTAAGATACATTTCTCCATTACTCCGTCACACGCAGGACTTGCCCGGGAAGCGTCGCGTCAACGCTGGACACGAACAAGTACAAGTATCTCACGAAGATCTCGCTGGATGATTTGGAAATAGTGAAATGTCGTGGTCATCGAAAGTGAAGAGTACTTACTGCGGCGCTAGCTCGATGACACTACCGAGCTTGGAGATCAGGGTCACCATACTCGGCAGTACCGACTTGTACATGAGGATTTCCTTGTCGAACACATCGGCCTTCTTGAACTGCTCCACCAGCAGTCCCTCGGTGGGCTTAATCTTCGCCACGAACGTGATGACCGTGTCGGAGGGGTTCTCCTTCGAGACGTATCTGCCGAGGTGCAAAAGGGTGCGCAGGACATCAGTTAAGACAATGGAACTCCGGGGGAGTGGAGACGCTTAACGCGCGTATACGCACTTGATCAAAATCCGGTTCATCGCCGATCGTGCATACGGATCGTTGATGTCGGCGGACGCCGGCTCGACATCGTACACCTTGATTTTCACCTCCGACTCACCGTACTGCGACTGGATGAGGTTGGTCAGGAAGAGCGAGTTGACAAACTTGGTTTCGGCAGTTTTCGGCATTTTGACGAACGGGAGGCTTCTGCGAGACGGAGTAAAGCGGTGACAGGAATCGCGTCCAGGTGCCGTCGGCCAGAAGGTTAAACACGGACTGCCGCCAGCTCGGATGGCTCGGTTCCCGATGAACACCACCGAGCAGCGAACCCGTATGGGGCCACTATCAATTAATGGCCAAGATAAAGCGACGATGGAGCGCCACTGGTACCTCAGTATGGTGCCGAACGCGTACGGGACGTGGTCATATCAATGAAATTGATAACGCTGTTGCGTGGTGCCGAGGGCACTGGAGACGTGACGAACTACGTGCATATTGACGTTCTGCGGTTTCGTCGCATCTAGATATGGGACGTTTTATGGGGCCGCTGATAGAAGTGCACTTTTGGCAGTGCGCACTAACACGAATGTT
>KZ072824.1:58528-73979 GCA_002091845.1 Anopheles cracens | reverse complement strand
CATTCATGCGCCTAGTTCAACAACATTATCGTTGTCGCAGTCTGACCCAAGGCAAAACACATAATACTAGAAATTAATAATATTTTTGAAGCTTATTCTTTAGTTTAAGAATAACTTCACAGTCCAGTTATTTTCGAGTTGATTCATTTAAGAATTAGCATAGCGAAATTATTGTTTATTAAAGATTATTAACTTTTTGATAGTCTACTATCGACTTGTTGGACTGTTTTTGGAAAGATTTCTTTCACTTTTTGGCAATCCTTTCTTCCAGACTACCCTCAAATCTGTCTATTTTTTAGTTAATCCTATGAAAAGAATAATGAGGGTATAACTTTTCATGAGATTTTTTAGCAGAGAGGATGCGCAATACACATCTTTGAAATAAGGAGAAAAAATATATCACTACTTACGATCACGATTCTAGCTTACTAGAAGTTCGGATCAGCTGAGATTTGGTTGTAGTATTTGGCAGTAATATTGATAAAATATTTACCCTTAAATTAATATTCATTCTCTTTCGTCAATTACAGCTAAAGATGAAAACGTTCGACGAATCATGAAAGAGATTGAGCATCTAACGGAGGACGGCAGCAAACTCATACAAATCTCCGACCTAGCCGCCAGTCTGCGCTGTCCTCACGGTGCCTTGGAGGAGGCGGTACGTGAGCTGCAGCGTGAAATCCAGCGACAGCTCGCCGAACGACAAACGAACGATGCACAGCTGAACGTGCTGGAGTTGACGTGGAACACCTCGTAAGTACTCACCGCCTCTAAAATCCTCACGATCCAACAGCACACACACACTAGCTAACATTGGATTTTCTTTCCCCCACAGAAACGGTATCCAAAACATGACCGTTGTGTTTTCGAAGCCGGAAAAACGTACGCAGTGGGAGGAGATCTTCACGGAGGCGAAACAGAAGCTGGCCAACAGCTTGGAGCGTTGCCAGATACCGGAGTTCTTCGTGTCCGTGCCGATACGGAAGACGCGGGCCGGTCTGCAATTCACGTGTGCCTCACCGACGCTCGGTGCGCAGAAGGACGTTTGGGTGTGCAATAGCGACGGGTACGTGGGCCAGGTGTGTGTGCTCAGCCTCGTGCCGGAACCGTCGGTGACGAGCTGCAACGGGGTGTGCAACGCACGGATACTGTGCGTCTCGTCCGTACCGGCCAGCGAGGAACGGTGAGTGGACGACATTTTACTAAAAGTCACCCAAATTCATCCCACAGAGTAACATTTTGTTTGAACCACCAACGCAGGACGACCAACTCGGCGTTGCTGAACGTGAATATATCAATCGTGGATGCGACGATTAACAGCGCGCCGAATCGATCGTCTAATTCCGCCGTAAATTCACCCTCCAAAACGGCCGAGCGCAAGGGATCGTTCAAGTCTACCGACGGTGGCACGCAACGATCGTCCGCGAACAGTGAGTCGAACGTGCAGCTCGATTCGGGCAGCTCGAGCGAAGATTCGGACGCGGAAAGTCAACCGGAGCGGACCGCAGCGAATCAGTCGTCCGGCGGTTCGCTCACACCGAACCATCGGCAGCAGGACTCGGCGACGAGTGCGGCCGGCGAGGAGTCGGAGAACCAACAATCGACCATGTGGCTCGGCACGGAGGACGGCTGCATACACGTGTACAACTGCACCGACAACATTCGCATCAAGAAGAACAAGATAAAGATACCGCACGTGAGTGCCGTGTACTCGATACTGTACTTGGACAATCGAGTGTTCGTATCCCTGGCGAATGGTGATATTTGCGTGTACTCCAGGGATCGAAGTGAGTTTCGAGCCAGCTTTGTTCGATGTCTCCAAGCAGATCGCTAACTGATTGAACGTTGCGTGTATTGCAGGTGGTTGGAACGTGTCTTCGCCGCTGTCCGTGACGGTTGGAACAGTGACGAACCCGGTGGTGAAGCTGCTGAACGTGCACGGGAAGCTGTGGTGTGCAATACAGGGAACTATAAAAGTATTAAATACGAAAACGTTACAGGTATGTAGGGTAGCAGACGCGACGCACATAAGCTGCTACTAACGGAATCGGTGCGTTTGTCCTCCCTTTGCAGATCGATAGCCAAATCCAAATTTCGAACGACTCAAAACCAATCACTAATATGACAGTATTAAACGACTACGTGTGGATTTCGGTGCAGAACTCTGCGCACATCAAATGTTGCCACCACGAGAGGTACCTACCCGTGCGGGCCGGAATCGCCCGAAACGAACCGTGCTCATCCGCCACTCTTTTCTCGGTTCCAGCTTTGAGGTTATCTTTGAGGTGAACCTGGCGCCGTCCGTGAACAAGATGCTCTCGAACTGCGACGACATCATCCGCCAGCACAAGGCCGCCTGCCTGCGGGTTACGTCTCTGCTCGCCTGCAAGGATCTCATCTGGGTGGGCACGAGTGCCGGCGTGTTGTTGACCATAGCGGCGCACAACGTTGCCAAAGGTTCCTCGCTGCCAGCGGTGACGGGTGAGTCGGTGACGGTTGCTACAGTCTTTGGATTGTTTGTTTGAAAGTTGCTTTATTTCATCCCATCAGGACTGCCACACGGGCACACGGGTCACGTGCGGTTTCTGACGTTTGTCGAATCACCGGACGATGACGTGGAAGCGGCTCCCGAGGGCAGCGGTTCGACCGCGGTGGCCGCCCCGAGCCAGGCGGGAGGAAACAAATCGAACAAAGCACCCTACAGCCAGGACCTGCTGGTAATATCCGGTGGCGATGGGTACGAAGATTTCCGTAGCGCCGGCAACAACACGATGAGTGAGGTGGCCGGTCGCGAGGATAGTACCAACCATCTGCTGCTCTGGAAGGTATGAGCTCGTGAACGCGTCCTGGCAGCGTGCAAAGAAACCAGCGCAGGATAAACCGCTTGCCCTGTAACCTGTTCCACGTGGTTTGTTGTGTTTGCTGCGCGGGTAGAGCAACGCACGCTCAAAAGCTCAAAGCCACACGTCGGTGGCCATGCGGAGAAATTTGTTTTTCTCTTCTTTTAGGTGCAAGCTGGACTTGCAGATCTAAGGAACGGATGTAATGTGCTTTTTGTGTTGCGTTGCGTCAGCTTTTTCCGTTCGCGCCAGCCGTTTGGTGAACGTTTGTTTGAGGTTTCGTTTTGTTGAAAAATGAAATTGCATACAAAGAAAGAAAAACGAGCGCTTATGCAGTAAACGATAAGACAATAAGAATTTTTGTTCGCTTGCGCATGTTTCCGCAGCGGAGGAAGCTGCGGAGACGTGAGTGGACACGTACTATCCAGCCCAATCCGCGCACTGGTTGGAAGACGTATGTAGCGGATTCGTATTACTTTCCTCTGGTTTTCCTCCACGACAGATCGCAACTATTCCAGAACACTTACAATAGCGTACACGTACACGAGTAGTGTTTCGTGTGTAGAGAATCGTGAAGGAAGCAAATATACTACAATCGTTCAAAACCCCAGCAACAGATATGTTATCAAACCCCCCAGCATAGTGTAGACCGTTGCGCCGATACCGCAAAGCTACCGTATCGGCTTCGCTTATCGTTTGTGTATCGAATTTACCCACTACTATTACGAAACTACTAATCACTACAGTGTGTAAGACTATCATGCTACTAACTAACCCTTAACTTAACTGTTTACAACACCATGTTTATATTTGTGAACCGGCGTTGGCGTTGGTTCGGGGGCGGACGGGGGTGGATGGCAAAGAACTTACCAAATTTTGCTGCACGTATCCAACCCACCACGGCACGTAGGATGGAGCGGATGGAGGCAGTTTGAATCCAATTGAATCAGTTAACAAAATTGAAGTGTTTCGGGCGCGCCCCGTTTGGCGCCCCGGTCGTATTCCTCCGGCTTCCATCGCCTGCTCGTAGTGTAAATATGAATGCTAGTCGAAAACACCTCTGGCGGCGGAGGGTGAGTTTATACATTCGTAACCGAAGTAAAAGGTAAATATAGGTAGGAATTTCGTATTTACGTTTTGATACTCTGTTTAAGAACGGCGTGCCGGCAGCGTGTGCGGAAGAACGCCCGATCCGAGCAGGCAGCATGGCTGCTGTGGTTGCCAAGGCAGCGCGGCGTCTGCCAAAGTATTCCAGAATGATTCATCTGCGCGCATACCACCGCCATGCATCGCGGGGAACGTTAACCGATAAACACACGCAAATGGATATAGAAAACACAGCGTGGGTGGGTGTGCAAAGGGATGCGATACGTAAAATGTTCTTTAAATAGGCACATGTTACAGCAAACCTGTCAACCCAACCGTAGTGAACGGATGCGTTGGGAGGATTGTTCCCGCACTGGGCTCATGTGGGCTCGTTTCGAGGGCACTGCACAATGACGAGTTCTTCCCGGACATCTGTTGAAGCCCGAAGGATGTTTTCTCTGAATTGTGTTTGCGTATGGAGCCATTTTTGCCGATCCACATCCGGCATGAACCTCTGATCGGGATTGGAGTGATGGCAAGCAGAGGAAAAGTAGATATCATTCACACACAAACACATACACACGACGTTACCGAATAATTAGCCAACATAAAACCCTACGTTTACCGTGTTCCGAGTTCGTTTAACTCTCCCTCGGGAGGAAAGAAAGCGAAAATAGACGTGGGAAAATATACACCGTGAAATATGCAGCACCATAGTACGATTTATAATACCTGTACGCGATAGTTTCAAAGAACGAAAGAGAAAGAGAGAGTAGAGAGAGAGGGAGAGAGAGAGAGCTAGAGCGGGTGAGAAAATGTATGATGAAATATACTTTGTCAAAATACAGCGTATTAGGAATTTTTTGCTTTATAGTATTGGATTGTGATGACACGGAACGTTGAAGGAACGGCCATGATGACAAGATGTTCAAGCTTTAAGCTGCAATTTTTAGGTTATGCCCACTTACTGCGCACGATAAAACGCATCATTCGTGAGGCGTTGTAAATGGTATTTTATACATATTAACTTCATTTGCGTCGTTTCAGAAACAAAGCAGCAAGAACCGATGCTCACCGTGACATCATTCCGCGCACGGGAGAGGTCAACGCGGCAACTAGAACGGACGGGTGTCATAAATACGCCCCACCCGACCCGACATCTTGGCGTGAAGATTTAAGCGTGTGAAAATGCAGCTGTATGCTAATTGTTCTGTCCATTGTGTGGTCAGCTATTTGTCGTGCCGCGGGGGTGCCGCACGCTGCATGCGAGCGTGAATTTCTAGCTGCGCTTGTTGCAGTGCTTCATCACTTTCTACCCGTTGGTGGCTTTTCTTGGTGGCCAGTGAAATGGAAATTGGATTTTTGTTTTGTTTCTTTCTTTGTAACGACGATATCAGTTCCCTGGTTGAAGCTTCCAGAGTAAAAATTCTATGAAATAACGACCCTGCCATCGTGTTTAAGGAATGTCGTGTCGTTAACCCGGTCCGACCTTGGCCGTATGCAGAAACGACTGCCAAAACGGTTTCTGTTGTGGCGTTTCTATCGTTTCACGCACATAAACACACACTCTCTCGACTGCTCAGCAGATGGCGAAGTTGGCCGTCTGGCCATTTTTATCGTGGGCGTGTTTTTAATAGTGTCTATCGTGATTCCATATGCGCCCAGTTGACGAGAGAAAAGAACTGGGTCAGTAGTGAGCAACCATTGGGCAAGAAAAAAAATATTGAAAAATCAGTACCCACGCTTTTACAAGGATTACTAGTTCTGTAACGTTTCTGTACAATTTACAAATCGCTGATATGTTTATGTGTGTAACGAAAGATTTGATTATTTTTTAATTTAAATTTAGTATTTAAATAAAACCCAACTTGCACAAACACGCACTTTTATAGGTGTAGAATAACGATGTGAAGAACTAATTGGCGTTTCAGTGGTTTTAAAACATTTTTCTTCATTTTTGTAAAACATCAAATGACAGGATCCTGTCCAAATCCTGTTAGTTTAGGAGTTGCTAGGAGTTGGAAGATTTTTAGTTCCGTATGTCTGGAAGAAGGAGCCACGACAATATCGAGATCTATTTGCTGTATAATGATCTCACTACTCTCGACTCTGCCAGCCATAGTCATGTCAATAGAATGACACTAGACAACCAGCCCGCTCGTAGGTAATTTAAAATAAAAAAGATGAATGGCGTTGGATCCTCCGCTAGAACAGTCGGGCAAAGCTAAAAGTATCAAAAGAAAAGTTTCATCTAAAATCTAAAATAATACTTTCACTCGATTACTGATTGGACTTTAAATAAGAAAACTATGGCATGAAAAGCTTAAGTGACGAATACACAAATCAAACACTCCGAATCCTTATTCTACACTTTGAAACGGGCGAACTTTGTAAATTTCAGCGCGGTTTGTCGCTTATTTTCTATTTTAATATTTTATAGGATACCTTTTGTCATTTATTTTAGGATTCTCTTCATACGCCAATTCGTCTGTTTAGTTGTAAGAGGAATAGCGTTGTGAAACAAAAAGAAATGAAATTATGATTATAGTTATACAAAATTGGCTTGTAAATTATTGGGAATATAATCTTGAGTAGACTTATGGTGATGGTTTCAACGAGTTTAGATTTCTAGCTCATCAAAGTCCAGCACATCCAGATGCCTGGATACCTTAAGTACGTAAAGGTATGCAACAGAACATGAATGCCACTGATTGTATCCTATTGTTTGGCTCTTGAATATATCAACAAAATAAAACTTCAATAAAGTTTGAATAAGCAGCTGTCACCAAAAAAGGAAAACATGCATTAAAAAATGGCTTCCTCATTTAAGAATATCCGTTAGGTATCACACAGCCTACTGAAGTAAACGGAGTTAGCACACATGCTGTTAGGTTCCACATTTGCATAAGATCCTTGAATTAGTGTCAACGTGTTATCGGCGGAGAAGTCACCGCTGATGGATTGTGTACATACGGAACAAAGTGTGATTAGTGTAGTAGACGCTTGTATTATACAAAGACTCAAAGAGCTCACTGCTCTAAGATGAGCACCAGCTGCTGTCACCGAAAATGAAGTGGTATCCCAGTACCGAAGGAACGGACCATGCTTGTTTATGATACAGCCATGCGGCGTTGAAGGTTAAAAAACTGACCCTGGACACCAATTTGTGTTTTTCTGTGGCATCTCTTTTTTCGCGATCATTGTTCCGCCCCTGTGGACAGTTGACCGTAACCGGCAGAGAGCATACAACACTGGCGGCAGCAACACCTGCCAGCTTACTGCTGGACCGTACGAGCGCCCCAAACAATGAGCGACGCATGATTCATCGCTGCAGGAAGCTTACCTGCTCGATGCGTATACGCAACGCACCACGCGTGTGGCTCCACATGTGAATCGGCATCATTCAAACGGGGCGGGAGGTTTGGGCTCGCGAAACAAAAAAACTAAAAGCGACGTGTCTCCGCTGTTGTTTAGGTAGCAGCAGATGAAGAATGGTGTTCCTTAGGAGAACGAGGTGACACTTGCCCCCGCCTGTCCTACAACACCTCCGCCGCGTTCCACCACAAAAAAGGCGGTCAACACCGCAGGTTTGGGTCAGCACGGTTCTTCTGCACGCCGCAACCGCATCGGGAGGAGATTTAGATGGGCGTATAAAAAGCGAAAGTATCCCAACAGGCGGCGCTTAGTTGAGATCTAGCAGCAGCAACGGTTGTGTGTGTTCGAAGCGACTCAGTGCATACTACGTCTGCTACCTGGACCGTAGCCTACTTGGATCGTTTAGTGTGACGTTTGAAGTGACGGTTATCGATCGGCAAAGATGATGCGTGCTTCTGTAAGTGATTTTTGGCCATTGTGTTGGCCATTATTGGTTATTGTGAGAAATTATTGTGAAGTAATGATGGCAGAGTTGGTTGAGATAGTGAACAATATACATTCTATAAATCAGTGCAGGCACCAACTGTTTGTTCTAATGTTGATGCTGGTTTCTAGAAAAAGAGTTGTTTTTTTTACTTAAGCCTAAATACTTTTTATGGAACGATTCGTTAGTGCGACCAACAAGCAGACGCATAGATTAGACGTTACTTAAGCTGTGTTTTCATACTTTTTTTTATAAAGATATATTTATCTTAAAATGCTTCCAGTTTTGACAATATACAATGTTTGTTTGTAGTTCTAATATAAAAATTGCGTTTCAACACCAACTATTGACCAATAATGTGTTCAAGTTGTTCATGCTTTCAGTGATTTCATTTTTTTTACATGATAGTTATATTTGTTCACCGCTGCTGAGTTAAAACGGTTATAGGTTGTTTTGAATGCGGATTGCCCCTCAAAAAAAAAAACTCATACAATAAACCGTCACGAAATTTGAATACAACAATGGTCCATTAGCTGGAAGAGAGGATGGGATATTGGGACATTCGTTTGCGGGCATAAAGTTTACAGAGCAGCTGCTAGAGTGTCGCGTTCTACATGTGACTTGTTTCGTTCGATTGCGTTGCAGGTAACGACGCTGCTCGTATTGGTTGCGATTGTGTCCGGTGCTGCCGCCACCTTCGGATACGGACTGCTGGGAGGAGGAGGAGGTAAAGTTGATTGATTCGATGTTGGATATGTGCTTTGCAGTAGCTGTGGCTGTTTGGTTATGTTTTGAAAGATATGTTCCCACGTTGTGCGGTGCACTAGCGTTGCTACCCCTATTCACGTAGTATAACAAGAGTTCGATCGGAGGCAAGATGTAACTGACATTTGCTTGTTGGATTTCTTCTCCACAGGAGGATACGGTTACGGAGGCTACGGTTATCCATGTGTGTATCTTACAGACTAACCTAGGTTAAATTTCTCGAAACTGCACTTAAACACACTTTGTACCTACTTCTAGTAAAGCTAGCTCACATCTAGTTAAGCCAATATTTTTAAAATTATTTTAACGTAACGTACACCAACATGCCTACAATTCAATTTCGAAGTCGTCTCAGGTTCTGAGAGAAATATCTATCAAACTATTTGAATACTCATACACCTTCATACTCGACGGATTGATATATACTCATTTGGTCATCCTATCTAATCCGATTTTCTGTACACAAAGGGTATAATGGAGGCTACGGAGGCTATGGAGGTTATGGCGGCTATGGCGGCTACGGAGGATACGGTGGATACGGTGGCTACGGAGGATATGGTGGAGGCTATCAACCTTATGGCTCCGGCTATGGTAAGAATTGTCGCCGTGCGAAGAAAGCGCTCAGTTTAACCGAAGTTACTTCAACCGAAAACACGCAGGATATCCTGGCAAGTACGGTGGCTACGGAGGCTACGGCGGATACGGCGGAGGATACGGTGGATATGGCGGATATGGCTCGGGATACGGAGGATACGGCGGATATGGCGGACTCAGGCCGTACTACCGTTGAAACGCTTGCGATTAGGAGACCAGCCCTAAGACCCTAAGCTTGTAGTTTTGTAGCGTTTTTCTTTCCACCAGATGTGATAAACCATTTCGTTAATTGTAGTCGGTTCCCTACCCTTCCAGAGAGTACCAATAAAATACTGTACAAACACCACTGCAAGCGAGTTGCTCTTTCGGAACCGGTGAAAGATTCGCTTTCCTTTACGGTGAGGTTGCTGGCGACGGGTTTCGGTAAGGTTTGATCTGCATGCGTGGGCGGCGACCAGCGGCAATTGTTGGTCAAGGTCGTCGATCGCACCCAAAGTAGGAGTTCGCTGACAGTTCGTGTCCGCCCGCGACCGTGGAGACTGAGACCGGGGAGATGGGGGAGAGTAACCTTGGGACCATTTTTCTGCAGTCGGATTGATCGCATAAAAGCCAGGGCAAGTGGTACTGTTAACGGTATAACCGGTTCAGTTTAAATTCAAAAGATGTGGACGTGGGGCAAAAAATCATAACCGTTGCTTTCAGGTATCTCAGGCAATTAAAACATATTTCTTTACGTACAGAGGAAAAACATGGATTAAAAGGTAAAGAATTAATTTCTTTCGGCGGCACCACGAAGTCCACACACTTTGTATTGGTTTTTTAATTAACTTTCTCATCACGCTATTTTGATATTTTGGCTGAGTCTTCTCAACATTTACAGTAGTTTGTAGAAGTTAGTTCTCATTGCAACATAATTCAAACAAAACAAAATTCTTAGGTTGATTATCATCGTTCTTTTGGCATTGTGTTCAAATTTTATAACGATCCAAGCGAAACTCACACTAGAGGCGAAAGACCTCATAGGTCAAAGCCTCTATAACGGAGTTATGAATTTTTAAACTTTCGAGAATATTTCTTATACCTGCGGTTCTGCTGCGGAACTTTTCTCGTGTCAAAAACTTTAAAGCGATTTTCCCACACACTTCATGTTTTAAAAGTCGGTGGACACTGTCCCGCAAAAACTACTCGACCGATCTTCCTGAAATTTTGCACACACTTTCTCAACATAATTCATGAGGTAACGCTGTCAAGTTTTTATTTTATTTTTTTATAACAACAAATATGTGAGATTTTAAAGGCAAAAATCGCATTTTTGACTTCAGGCAGTCACTAAAATTCGAAAAAAAATAAAAATTAAAGAAAACTTGACAGCGTTTTCACGGGAAATTTGCTGCCAACGGCTCATTTGTTAATATTTTTAGCCAAAATTTTCACAATATATACTTAAAACATCGTTAAAGGATATTGCAATATTGTTGTTTGATAAACATTGCCCGTATCTCGTTAAAAAATAGAGAAAAAGTGTCTTTTTTCAACCGTACAGACCGAACTCCCCCCCCCTTAATTAGAAATGTTAGCTAGTTTCAACGCAAAGAAAGCGTACTGCAGATTTAGATATGTCATCATCGCACAGCCTAAAGTTGATTAAATCTTACATCAACTGCTGATCTCCGAAACAATGGAAATTTGGAAAAGAAAAATGACAGTTAGTGGTTCCAAGTCAGTAGATTCGTAAAAATGTATTATTTCACTGATTTGAAAGATGTTTCACAATTTTTAAAGCTATTTTTTTCGAATGCCCGTTCCGAAAACCGTTCAGATGAAAAAAACAAACATCAAAACATAGATGATTCTCCGGCTATAATCGATCATCGGAATGAGTATGTAAAAGGCGTGAAGTATTCAATCGAACCATAATCCCACTTTATTGTATCCCAATGTCCCCAACGTCGACTTTTTCTTTCTTAGCCATCATTCGAATCATCCAAACACATATTGCATTGGTTCATATTTATCAACACGGAACTGTTACATTGTGAGCGAAAAATAATTTATTTTAAAATATATATATATATGCTTCATTACAGCTGTCTGCGTGTTTAGCTGAACGTAACCCTATGTACATGCTACCAGTTTTGAACCCAAAAACGAAGCAAACGAACTTCACTTTGAAACTTAACAATATTCAACAATGTATGTGTGTGTGTTTTTTTGTTGTGGTATCAGTAAAGGTAGTAATAGTAGTACGAACGAAACTGCCGCTGCCTGATAGATTATATCTATAACTTGCTGCTTGCTGCCCTGCTGGCGCTCTGCTAAGTGAAAGTGAAGATGCCGTGCCGATGCGATATATTCACCGTTTTGCGCAAGACCGTGTGTGTTAGAACGTATTTAATTATATTATTGTTCAGCTCATTCCTCCCAGCTAACACACTCCGTTGGCTTATCTTGCGCGGTTATGCGATGGTGGACGCACACACACACACATACAGACAGACAGAAACAGGGCCACAAACACGCACAAACATTGCTTTGTTTCAACGCAATAATTTTGCAACCTCTCACACTTGTTTTTCTACGCAATCCTGACCTATTCTAGCAGCCGGTAAATAACGCTTTTCTCACGCATCCTTCCTATGTGTGTGTTTGGTGGCATTTGCCTGGTGCGATACTGATTTTGATACATTGCTGAAGTAAAACCTTTCGCTACCGTGCTACTCGGGGGAATAGAGTACTATATGCACTAGTGTGACATGAAGCACTAAACTTCCCTTCCGAAAAATCGCTTCCAAGCATCCATTTCTACACTCCTAGCGGTTACATTTTCTTGTGCTTGCTGCTGCATTTCCTCGAAAAAATTGACTTGTATCATGCTTATAGGGACGATTTCGAGCTTACGATCGGAACATTATGCGAACGCCGCACCTTCATTGTTCTCATTCTGGATCGATGAATATTAGTATTTAAAAAAGGCACCTTTTTCGTGTGCCGGAAATGTGAAAAGGACTCACTTTTGGGGAAATGTTTTCCCCATTGAGAAAAGCACTCTATTGGCTACCTTTTATACGCACGATGAAAGAAGCGTCGTTCTTGCTTCTGTTAACAACTGTTAAACCAAGGAACAACTACGTTGTGTTTTAGGTGTACAAAACAAACACGATAGAACCGTATTAACCGTAGACGGGTTCTCTTTTAAAATCAAATGATACATAATCGCGTAACGCACGCATTCGTGGGAGTGGATTAACTAGTGATAGAGGGAAACACGGTTACAAAAATATACTTTCTTCAGACGATTTCGATACAGGGTAGATTTGAGTTTGTTTTGGGTTAAATTAACAATATTTTGCCAGCGTGAAGCGACTTGCACAGTGCATCTGCATCTAATTTTTAACAACTATAGACCAAAACTTTACACTCAAGCAGTTACTGAACAGTAAAACGGTTACTGTTTCGCAAAATTTGGTATAGATCAAATTAAATGAACAAATGTAAATGTGTAAACCAATACAAATCTAATACGCAGATTATTCATTCAAAAAAAAAATACAACTGCCTAAAAATATGAATAGTTTGTATTTTAAAATGTTTCATCATCTTGAGTTAATTTAAGCAATACGGCCAGGCCGTTAATTATTTAAATAAATAAATAAAAATCTTTGGTTAATTGTGATATTAAGGGGGGGGGGGGGTTCGGTCTTGATTTTTTTTTAATTTTTGGATTAAAGTATAACATCTCAAGAATATTGTGTTCAAATTTTATAACGATCCAAGCGAAACTCACACTAGAGGCGAAAGACCTCATAGGTCAAAGCCTCTATAACGGAGTTATGAATTTTTAAACTTTCGAGAATATTTCTTATACCTGCGGTTCTGCTGCGGAACTTTTCTCGTGTCAAAAACTTTAAAGCGATTTTCCCACACACTTCATGTTTTAAAAGTCGGTGGACACTGTCCCGCAAAAACTACTCGACCGATCTTCCTGAAATTTTGCACACACTTTCTCAACATAATTCATGAGGTAACGCTGTCAAGTTTTTATTTTATTTTTTTATAACAACAAATATGTGAGATTTTAAAGGCAAAAATCGCATTTTTGACTTCAGGCAGTCACTAAAATTCGAAAAAAAATAAAAATTAAAGAAAACTTGACAGCGTTTTCACGGGAAATTTGCTGCCAACGGCTCATTTGTTAATATTTTTAGCCAAAATTTTCACAATATATACTTAAAACATCGTTAAAGGATATTGCAATATTGTTGTTTGATAAACATTGCCCGTATCTCGTTAAAAAATAGAGAAAAAGTGTCTTTTTTCAACCGTACAGACCGAACTCCCCCCCCTTAATTAGAAATGTTAGCTAGTTTCAACTCAAAGAAAGCGTACTGCAGATTTAGATATGTCATCATCGCACAGCCTCAAGTTGATTAAATCTTACATCAACTGCTGATCTCCGAAACAATGGAAATTTGGAAAAGAAAAATGACAGTTAGTGGTTCCAAGTCAGTAGATTCGTAAAAATGTATCTAATACGCAGATTATTCATTCAAAAAAAAACATTAAAAAAATCACTTGCAATGCAGCTACGGTTGCTTTGCGGACGAAAACCAAAAAAAAACCCGTTTTAATCTATCTAACGCCAAACCCATCGTAGCCAGCTAGTGTGATGACAGAAGCGTCTCCACAAGCGACCCGTGTACCAGGACTAGTAGGGGAGGGGTTTAACTTGGATGTAGCTCAAATTTAAAGCCTGCAGCAATCTAGTGCACTAGCCTGCGGGCTGCGGGTTATACTATCGGCACCACAGCGCTTTCGAACGATTTCTATTTTAAAACAGCCTCGAGATCCTGCAGGGAGAAAAAGAAAGGTGGTGGTAAATGATAACTGAAGGTACAATTAACTCCCGGAAATGGTCGTGACTTACGCTATCCTTCGATAATGGTTAAGCCATTCCTCAAGCAGTTGAGCGACTAATAGTGGACGTTTGTGAAGCTTTTGCTGCGCGACAAGCAATCCTCCCTCCGTTTCGCACACTTCCAGCCACTGGCGAAGCAGCATTTCTTCTCGCCCAATCTGTGGAGTAAAGCGTTGCAGTTCAGAACGCACTCTTGGAGAGCAATAATATCGCGCATGCCACATTATACGCGAAGCTTACCTCATTTTTCGTCAAAAAATGAACGGGCAACAGCTTCATCTCGCAGTCCATCAGCGGCAGAAACGTGATGTCCTCCCGGTCATCCCGCGTCGCATCGATGCGCGAGTACGGTTCCGTCGGCACGAGCGCACTGAAGTGACCGCGCGTGTAGCCGAGCGCGATCGGTGACGTGATGCAGAAGCTTTGCTCCCACAGCAGCGGCAGATAGACGCCCTCGAAGCGCGCGAACCCGATGTCCTCGCCGCGAAAGCTTTTCACGTACTTCACGCCGTACACGACGATCGGTCGGCGCATGATGTGTGCCAGGGCGAAAATGTGCAGCTGCTCGAGGGACGACCCCGGATGACTAGCTAACGACAGGAGTGTGTTCCAGTCCTTCTCGAGCTGTATTTCGGCGACGGTGTACTGTAGCAGTGCCGCCTGGAACAGTTCGTTCTCCTTCCAGCGGGGATAGAAGCTGTGGGGCAGTGCGTGCTATTAGACTACTTATTATTTATAATATTCAAATATAAGAATTTCAACCACTGGTTGTCTATCCTGTTCTGTCTTGTTCAAGTCTGAATATTGATGCCTTTATAGAGTAGATATGATCACATAAGTGTTTGATCCATTATATTTGGCTTGGGGAGTCTTCTTCTTCATGAATATAGCCACAATGGATACTGTCTTTTTCCTTCCTTGATTACTTACTGTACAACTGACTTAACACTAACGGACAATTGGTGTCAATTAACACTTCTGCAAATTTGAGCTTCGATAACTCAAAAACGGTTAGAGATATTGACAAACGGGTTTCACCAAAAGTCTTATAATTTTGCAACGTTTTTTTTTAATAATTTTCAAAAACAATTAAAATCCGTAAATTTCTCAAATACAACTTGTTGCTCCTTTCGTACAAATCTAGGAGTCAATTGACACATAGAAGGTTATTTTTGGCAATTGATGACCGATTGGGCCGACATCTTCAGTTGTGCGCTAACTATTCTAGTCTTATAATCCGTCGAGTCCTGGACCACTGCCTCTATATGCCATTTCATGAAATTTGGCCTCCGAAAAAAATACGTATAGTATTTAAGGTTTTTAACATTTTAACGTCGGCGGATTTTTAATTGAGGGGGGTGGGGAGCAAAACGGGAGAGGGTAGGGTTACAA
>KZ072824.1:30725-42415 GCA_002091845.1 Anopheles cracens | reverse complement strand
CCACCATCGCATAACCGCGCAAGATAAGCCAACGGAGTGTGTTAGCTGGGAGGAATGAGCTGAACAATAATATAATTAAATACGTTCTAACACACACGGTCTTGCGCAAAACGGTGAATATATCGCATCGGCACGGCATCTTCACTTTCACTTAGCAGAGCGCCAGCAGGGCAGCAAGCAGCAAGTTATAGATATAATCTATCAGGCAGCGGCAGTTTCGTTCGTACTACTATTACTACCTTTACTGATACCACAACAAAAAAACACACACACATACATTGTTGAATATTGTTAAGTTTCAAAGTGAAGTTCGTTTGCTTCGTTTTTGGGTTCAAAACTGGTAGCATGTACATAGGGTTACGTTCAGCTAAACACGCAGACAGCTGTAATGAAGCATATATATATATATTTTAAAATAAATTATTTTTCGCTCACAATGTAACAGTTCCGTGTTGATAAATATGAACCAATGCAATATGTGTTTGGATGATTCGAATGATGGCTAAGAAAGAAAAAGTCGACGTTGGGGACATTGGGATACAATAAAGTGGGATTATGGTTCGATTGAATACTTCACGCCTTTTACATACTCATTCCGATGATCGATTATAGCCGGAGAATCATCTATGTTTTGATGTTTGTTTTTTTCATCTGAACGGTTTTCGGAACGGGCATTCGAAAAAAATAGCTTTAAAAATTGTGAAACATCTTTCAAATCAGTGAAATAATACATTTTTACGAATCTACTGACTTGGAACCACTAACTGTCATTTTTCTTTTCCAAATTTCCATTGTTTCGGAGATCAGCAGTTGATGTAAGATTTAATCAACTTGAGGCTGTGCGATGATGACATATCTAAATCTGCAGTACGCTTTCTTTGAGTTGAAACTAGCTAACATTTCTAATTAAGGGGGGGGAGTTCGGTCTGTACGGTTGAAAAAAGACACTTTTTCTCTATTTTTTAACGAGATACGGGCAATGTTTATCAAACAACAATATTGCAATATCCTTTAACGATGTTTTAAGTATATATTGTGAAAATTTTGGCTAAAAATATTAACAAATGAGCCGTTGGCAGCAAATTTCCCGTGAAAACGCTGTCAAGTTTTCTTTAATTTTTATTTTTTTTCGAATTTTAGTGACTGCCTGAAGTCAAAAATGCGATTTTTGCCTTTAAAATCTCACATATTTGTTGTTATAAAAAAATAAAATAAAAACTTGACAGCGTTACCTCATGAATTATGTTGAGAAAGTGTGTGCAAAATTTCAGGAAGATCGGTCGAGTAGTTTTTGCGGGACAGTGTCCACCGACTTTTAAAACATGAAGTGTGTGGGAAAATCGCTTTAAAGTTTTTGACACGAGAAAAGTTCCGCAGCAGAACCGCAGGTATAAGAAATATTCTCGAAAGTTTAAAAATTCATAACTCCGTTATAGAGGCTTTGACCTATGAGGTCTTTCGCCTCTAGTGTGAGTTTCGCTTGGATCGTTATAAAATTTGAACACAATATTCTTGAGATGTTATACTTTAATCCAAAAATTAAAAAAAAATCAAGACCGAACCCCCCCCCCCCCCTTTAACGAATGCCAAAAGAACGATGATAATCAACCTAAGAATTTTGTTTTGTTTGAATTATGTTGCAATGAGAACTAACTTCTACAAACTACTGTAAATGTTGAGAAGACTCAGCCAAAATATCAAAATAGCGTGATGAGAAAGTTAATTAAAAAACCAATACAAAGTGTGTGGACTTCGTGGTGCCGCCGAAAGAAATTAATTCTTTACCTTTTAATCCATGTTTTTCCTCTGTACGTAAAGAAATATGTTTTAATTGCCTGAGATACCTGAAAGCAACGGTTATGATTTTTTGCCCCACGTCCACATCTTTTGAATTTAAACTGAACCGGTTATACCGTTAACAGTACCACTTGCCCTGGCTTTTATGCGATCAATCCGACTGCAGAAAAATGGTCCCAAGGTTACTCTCCCCCATCTCCCCGGTCTCAGTCTCCACGGTCGCGGGCGGACACGAACTGTCAGCGAACTCCTACTTTGGGTGCGATCGACGACCTTGACCAACAATTGCCGCTGGTCGCCGCCCACGCATGCAGATCAAACCTTACCGAAACCCGTCGCCAGCAACCTCACCGTAAAGGAAAGCGAATCTTTCACCGGTTCCGAAAGAGCAACTCGCTTGCAGTGGTGTTTGTACAGTATTTTATTGGTACTCTCTGGAAGGGTAGGGAACCGACTACAATTAACGAAATGGTTTATCACATCTGGTGGAAAGAAAAACGCTACAAAACTACAAGCTTAGGGTCTTAGGGCTGGTCTCCTAATCGCAAGCGTTTCAACGGTAGTACGGCCTGAGTCCGCCATATCCGCCGTATCCTCCGTATCCCGAGCCATATCCGCCATATCCACCGTATCCTCCGCCGTATCCGCCGTAGCCTCCGTAGCCACCGTACTTGCCAGGATATCCTGCGTGTTTTCGGTTGAAGTAACTTCGGTTAAACTGAGCGCTTTCTTCGCACGGCGACAATTCTTACCATAGCCGGAGCCATAAGGTTGATAGCCTCCACCATATCCTCCGTAGCCACCGTATCCACCGTATCCTCCGTAGCCGCCATAGCCGCCATAACCTCCATAGCCTCCGTAGCCTCCATTATACCCTTTGTGTACAGAAAATCGGATTAGATAGGATGACCAAATGAGTATATATCAATCCGTCGAGTATGAAGGTGTATGAGTATTCAAATAGTTTGATAGATATTTCTCTCAGAACCTGAGACGACTTCGAAATTGAATTGTAGGCATGTTGGTGTACGTTACGTTAAAATAATTTTAAAAATATTGGCTTAACTAGATGTGAGCTAGCTTTACTAGAAGTAGGTACAAAGTGTGTTTAAGTGCAGTTTCGAGAAATTTAACCTAGGTTAGTCTGTAAGATACACACATGGATAACCGTAGCCTCCGTAACCGTATCCTCCTGTGGAGAAGAAATCCAACAAGCAAATGTCAGTTACATCTTGCCTCCGATCGAACTCTTGTTATACTACGTGAATAGGGGTAGCAACGCTAGTGCACCGCACAACGTGGGAACATATCTTTCAAAACATAACCAAACAGCCACAGCTACTGCAAAGCACATATCCAACATCGAATCAATCAACTTTACCTCCTCCTCCTCCCAGCAGTCCGTATCCGAAGGTGGCGGCAGCACCGGACACAATCGCAACCAATACGAGCAGCGTCGTTACCTGCAACGCAATCGAACGAAACAAGTCACATGTAGAACGCGACACTCTAGCAGCTGCTCTGTAAACTTTATGCCCGCAAACGAATGTCCCAATATCCCATCCTCTCTTCCAGCTAATGGACCATTGTTGTATTCAAATTTCGTGACGGTTTATTGTATGAGTTTTTTTTTTTGAGGGGCAATCCGCATTCAAAACAACCTATAACCGTTTTAACTCAGCAGCGGTGAACAAATATAACTATCATGTAAAAAAAATGAAATCACTGAAAGCATGAACAACTTGAACACATTATTGGTCAATAGTTGGTGTTGAAACGCAATTTTTATATTAGAACTACAAACAAACATTGTATATTGTCAAAACTGGAAGCATTTTAAGATAAATATATCTTTATAAAAAAAAGTATGAAAACACAGCTTAAGTAACGTCTAATCTATGCGTCTGCTTGTTGGTCGCACTAACGAATCGTTCCATAAAAAGTATTTAGGCTTAAGTAAAAAAAACAACTCTTTTTCTAGAAACCAGCATCAACATTAGAACAAACAGTTGGTGCCTGCACTGATTTATAGAATGTATATTGTTCACTATCTCAACCAACTCTGCCATCATTACTTCACAATAATTTCTCACAATAACCAATAATGGCCAACACAATGGCCAAAAATCACTTACAGAAGCACGCATCATCTTTGCCGATCGATAACCGTCACTTCAAACGTCACACTAAACGATCCAAGTAGGCTACGGTCCAGGTAGCAGACGTAGTATGCACTGAGTCGCTTCGAACACACACAACCGTTGCTGCTGCTAGATCTCAACTAAGCGCCGCCTGTTGGGATACTTTCGCTTTTTATACGCCCATCTAAATCTCCTCCCGATGCGGTTGCGGCGTGCAGAAGAACCGTGCTGACCCAAACCTGCGGTGTTGACCGCCTTTTTTGTGGTGGAACGCGGCGGAGGTGTTGTAGGACAGGCGGGGGCAAGTGTCACCTCGTTCTCCTAAGGAACACCATTCTTCATCTGCTGCTACCTAAACAACAGCGGAGACACGTCGCTTTTAGTTTTTTTGTTTCGCGAGCCCAAACCTCCCGCCCCGTTTGAATGATGCCGATTCACATGTGGAGCCACACGCGTGGTGCGTTGCGTATACGCATCGAGCAGGTAAGCTTCCTGCAGCGATGAATCATGCGTCGCTCATTGTTTGGGGCGCTCGTACGGTCCAGCAGTAAGCTGGCAGGTGTTGCTGCCGCCAGTGTTGTATGCTCTCTGCCGGTTACGGTCAACTGTCCACAGGGGCGGAACAATGATCGCGAAAAAAGAGATGCCACAGAAAAACACAAATTGGTGTCCAGGGTCAGTTTTTTAACCTTCAACGCCGCATGGCTGTATCATAAACAAGCATGGTCCGTTCCTTCGGTACTGGGATACCACTTCATTTTCGGTGACAGCAGCTGGTGCTCATCTTAGAGCAGTGAGCTCTTTGAGTCTTTGTATAATACAAGCGTCTACTACACTAATCACACTTTGTTCCGTATGTACACAATCCATCAGCGGTGACTTCTCCGCCGATAACACGTTGACACTAATTCAAGGATCTTATGCAAATGTGGAACCTAACAGCATGTGTGCTAACTCCGTTTACTTCAGTAGGCTGTGTGATACCTAACGGATATTCTTAAATGAGGAAGCCATTTTTTAATGCATGTTTTCCTTTTTTGGTGACAGCTGCTTATTCAAACTTTATTGAAGTTTTATTTTGTTGATATATTCAAGAGCCAAACAATAGGATACAATCAGTGGCATTCATGTTCTGTTGCATACCTTTACGTACTTAAGGTATCCAGGCATCTGGATGTGCTGGACTTTGATGAGCTAGAAATCTAAACTCGTTGAAACCATCACCATAAGTCTACTCAAGATTATATTCCCAATAATTTACAAGCCAATTTTGTATAACTATAATCATAATTTCATTTCTTTTTGTTTCACAACGCTATTCCTCTTACAACTAAACAGACGAATTGGCGTATGAAGAGAATCCTAAAATAAATGACAAAAGGTATCCTATAAAATATTAAAATAGAAAATAAGCGACAAACCGCGCTGAAATTTACAAAGTTCGCCCGTTTCAAAGTGTAGAATAAGGATTCGGAGTGTTTGATTTGTGTATTCGTCACTTAAGCTTTTCATGCCATAGTTTTCTTATTTAAAGTCCAATCAGTAATCGAGTGAAAGTATTATTTTAGATTTTAGATGAAACTTTTCTTTTGATACTTTTAGCTTTGCCCGACTGTTCTAGCGGAGGATCCAACGCCATTCATCTTTTTTATTTTAAATTACCTACGAGCGGGCTGGTTGTCTAGTGTCATTCTATTGACATGACTATGGCTGGCAGAGTCGAGAGTAGTGAGATCATTATACAGCAAATAGATCTCGATATTGTCGTGGCTCCTTCTTCCAGACATACGGAACTAAAAATCTTCCAACTCCTAGCAACTCCTAAACTAACAGGATTTGGACAGGATCCTGTCATTTGATGTTTTACAAAAATGAAGAAAAATGTTTTAAAACCACTGAAACGCCAATTAGTTCTTCACATCGTTATTCTACACCTATAAAAGTGCGTGTTTGTGCAAGTTGGGTTTTATTTAAATACTAAATTTAAATTAAAAAATAATCAAATCTTTCGTTACACACATAAACATATCAGCGATTTGTAAATTGTACAGAAACGTTACAGAACTAGTAATCCTTGTAAAAGCGTGGGTACTGATTTTTCAATATTTTTTTTCTTGCCCAATGGTTGCTCACTACTGACCCAGTTCTTTTCTCTCGTCAACTGGGCGCATATGGAATCACGATAGACACTATTAAAAACACGCCCACGATAAAAATGGCCAGACGGCCAACTTCGCCATCTGCTGAGCAGTCGAGAGAGTGTGTGTTTATGTGCGTGAAACGATAGAAACGCCACAACAGAAACCGTTTTGGCAGTCGTTTCTGCATACGGCCAAGGTCGGACCGGGTTAACGACACGACATTCCTTAAACACGATGGCAGGGTCGTTATTTCATAGAATTTTTACTCTGGAAGCTTCAACCAGGGAACTGATATCGTCGTTACAAAGAAAGAAACAAAACAAAAATCCAATTTCCATTTCACTGGCCACCAAGAAAAGCCACCAACGGGTAGAAAGTGATGAAGCACTGCAACAAGCGCAGCTAGAAATTCACGCTCGCATGCAGCGTGCGGCACCCCCGCGGCACGACAAATAGCTGACCACACAATGGACAGAACAATTAGCATACAGCTGCATTTTCACACGCTTAAATCTTCACGCCAAGATGTCGGGTCGGGTGGGGCGTATTTATGACACCCGTCCGTTCTAGTTGCCGCGTTGACCTCTCCCGTGCGCGGAATGATGTCACGGTGAGCATCGGTTCTTGCTGCTTTGTTTCTGAAACGACGCAAATGAAGTTAATATGTATAAAATACCATTTACAACGCCTCACGAATGATGCGTTTTATCGTGCGCAGTAAGTGGGCATAACCTAAAAATTGCAGCTTAAAGCTTGAACATCTTGTCATCATGGCCGTTCCTTCAACGTTCCGTGTCATCACAATCCAATACTATAAAGCAAAAAATTCCTAATACGCTGTATTTTGACAAAGTATATTTCATCATACATTTTCTCACCCGCTCTAGCTCTCTCTCTCTCCCTCTCTCTCTACTCTCTCTTTCTCTTTCGTTCTTTGAAACTATCGCGTACAGGTATTATAAATCGTACTATGGTGCTGCATATTTCACGGTGTATATTTTCCCACGTCTATTTTCGCTTTCTTTCCTCCCGAGGGAGAGTTAAACGAACTCGGAACACGGTAAACGTAGGGTTTTATGTTGGCTAATTATTCGGTAACGTCGTGTGTATGTGTTTGTGTGTGAATGATATCTACTTTTCCTCTGCTTGCCATCACTCCAATCCCGATCAGAGGTTCATGCCGGATGTGGATCGGCAAAAATGGCTCCATACGCAAACACAATTCAGAGAAAACATCCTTCGGGCTTCAACAGATGTCCGGGAAGAACTCGTCATTGTGCAGTGCCCTCGAAACGAGCCCACATGAGCCCAGTGCGGGAACAATCCTCCCAACGCATCCGTTCACTACGGTTGGGTTGACAGGTTTGCTGTAACATGTGCCTATTTAAAGAACATTTTACGTATCGCATCCCTTTGCACACCCACCCACGCTGTGTTTTCTATATCCATTTGCGTGTGTTTATCGGTTAACGTTCCCCGCGATGCATGGCGGTGGTATGCGCGCAGATGAATCATTCTGGAATACTTTGGCAGACGCCGCGCTGCCTTGGCAACCACAGCAGCCATGCTGCCTGCTCGGATCGGGCGTTCTTCCGCACACGCTGCCGGCACGCCGTTCTTAAACAGAGTATCAAAACGTAAATACGAAATTCCTACCTATATTTACCTTTTACTTCGGTTACGAATGTATAAACTCACCCTCCGCCGCCAGAGGTGTTTTCGACTAGCATTCATATTTACACTACGAGCAGGCGATGGAAGCCGGAGGAATACGACCGGGGCGCCAAACGGGGCGCGCCCGAAACACTTCAATTTTGTTAACTGATTCAATTGGATTCAAACTGCCTCCATCCGCTCCATCCTACGTGCCGTGGTGGGTTGGATACGTGCAGCAAAATTTGGTAAGTTCTTTGCCATCCACCCCCGTCCGCCCCCGAACCAACGCCAACGCCGGTTCACAAATATAAACATGGTGTTGTAAACAGTTAAGTTAAGGGTTAGTTAGTAGCATGATAGTCTTACACACTGTAGTGATTAGTAGTTTCGTAATAGTAGTGGGTAAATTCGATACACAAACGATAAGCGAAGCCGATACGGTAGCTTTGCGGTATCGGCGCAACGGTCTACACTATGCTGGGGGGTTTGATAACATATCTGTTGCTGGGGTTTTGAACGATTGTAGTATATTTGCTTCCTTCACGATTCTCTACACACGAAACACTACTCGTGTACGTGTACGCTATTGTAAGTGTTCTGGAATAGTTGCGATCTGTCGTGGAGGAAAACCAGAGGAAAGTAATACGAATCCGCTACATACGTCTTCCAACCAGTGCGCGGATTGGGCTGGATAGTACGTGTCCACTCACGTCTCCGCAGCTTCCTCCGCTGCGGAAACATGCGCAAGCGAACAAAAATTCTTATTGTCTTATCGTTTACTGCATAAGCGCTCGTTTTTCTTTCTTTGTATGCAATTTCATTTTTCAACAAAACGAAACCTCAAACAAACGTTCACCAAACGGCTGGCGCGAACGGAAAAAGCTGACGCAACGCAACACAAAAAGCACATTACATCCGTTCCTTAGATCTGCAAGTCCAGCTTGCACCTAAAAGAAGAGAAAAACAAATTTCTCCGCATGGCCACCGACGTGTGGCTTTGAGCTTTTGAGCGTGCGTTGCTCTACCCGCGCAGCAAACACAACAAACCACGTGGAACAGGTTACAGGGCAAGCGGTTTATCCTGCGCTGGTTTCTTTGCACGCTGCCAGGACGCGTTCACGAGCTCATACCTTCCAGAGCAGCAGATGGTTGGTACTATCCTCGCGACCGGCCACCTCACTCATCGTGTTGTTGCCGGCGCTACGGAAATCTTCGTACCCATCGCCACCGGATATTACCAGCAGGTCCTGGCTGTAGGGTGCTTTGTTCGATTTGTTTCCTCCCGCCTGGCTCGGGGCGGCCACCGCGGTCGAACCGCTGCCCTCGGGAGCCGCTTCCACGTCATCGTCCGGTGATTCGACAAACGTCAGAAACCGCACGTGACCCGTGTGCCCGTGTGGCAGTCCTGATGGGATGAAATAAAGCAACTTTCAAACAAACAATCCAAAGACTGTAGCAACCGTCACCGACTCACCCGTCACCGCTGGCAGCGAGGAACCTTTGGCAACGTTGTGCGCCGCTATGGTCAACAACACGCCGGCACTCGTGCCCACCCAGATGAGATCCTTGCAGGCGAGCAGAGACGTAACCCGCAGGCAGGCGGCCTTGTGCTGGCGGATGATGTCGTCGCAGTTCGAGAGCATCTTGTTCACGGACGGCGCCAGGTTCACCTCAAAGATAACCTCAAAGCTGGAACCGAGAAAAGAGTGGCGGATGAGCACGGTTCGTTTCGGGCGATTCCGGCCCGCACGGGTAGGTACCTCTCGTGGTGGCAACATTTGATGTGCGCAGAGTTCTGCACCGAAATCCACACGTAGTCGTTTAATACTGTCATATTAGTGATTGGTTTTGAGTCGTTCGAAATTTGGATTTGGCTATCGATCTGCAAAGGGAGGACAAACGCACCGATTCCGTTAGTAGCAGCTTATGTGCGTCGCGTCTGCTACCCTACATACCTGTAACGTTTTCGTATTTAATACTTTTATAGTTCCCTGTATTGCACACCACAGCTTCCCGTGCACGTTCAGCAGCTTCACCACCGGGTTCGTCACTGTTCCAACCGTCACGGACAGCGGCGAAGACACGTTCCAACCACCTGCAATACACGCAACGTTCAATCAGTTAGCGATCTGCTTGGAGACATCGAACAAAGCTGGCTCGAAACTCACTTCGATCCCTGGAGTACACGCAAATATCACCATTCGCCAGGGATACGAACACTCGATTGTCCAAGTACAGTATCGAGTACACGGCACTCACGTGCGGTATCTTTATCTTGTTCTTCTTGATGCGAATGTTGTCGGTGCAGTTGTACACGTGTATGCAGCCGTCCTCCGTGCCGAGCCACATGGTCGATTGTTGGTTCTCCGACTCCTCGCCGGCCGCACTCGTCGCCGAGTCCTGCTGCCGATGGTTCGGTGTGAGCGAACCGCCGGACGACTGATTCGCTGCGGTCCGCTCCGGTTGACTTTCCGCGTCCGAATCTTCGCTCGAGCTGCCCGAATCGAGCTGCACGTTCGACTCACTGTTCGCGGACGATCGTTGCGTGCCACCGTCGGTAGACTTGAACGATCCCTTGCGCTCGGCCGTTTTGGAGGGTGAATTTACGGCGGAATTAGACGATCGATTCGGCGCGCTGTTAATCGTCGCATCCACGATTGATATATTCACGTTCAGCAACGCCGAGTTGGTCGTCCTGCGTTGGTGGTTCAAACAAAATGTTACTCTGTGGGATGAATTTGGGTGACTTTTAGTAAAATGTCGTCCACTCACCGTTCCTCGCTGGCCGGTACGGACGAGACGCACAGTATCCGTGCGTTGCACACCCCGTTGCAGCTCGTCACCGACGGTTCCGGCACGAGGCTGAGCACACACACCTGGCCCACGTACCCGTCGCTATTGCACACCCAAACGTCCTTCTGCGCACCGAGCGTCGGTGAGGCACACGTGAATTGCAGACCGGCCCGCGTCTTCCGTATCGGCACGGACACGAAGAACTCCGGTATCTGGCAACGCTCCAAGCTGTTGGCCAGCTTCTGTTTCGCCTCCGTGAAGATCTCCTCCCACTGCGTACGTTTTTCCGGCTTCGAAAACACAACGGTCATGTTTTGGATACCGTTTCTGTGGGGGAAAGAAAATCCAATGTTAGCTAGTGTGTGTGTGCTGTTGGATCGTGAGGGTTTTAGAGGCGGTGAGTACTTACGAGGTGTTCCACGTCAACTCCAGCACGTTCAGCTGTGCATCGTTCGTTTGTCGTTCGGCGAGCTGTCGCTGGATTTCACGCTGCAGCTCACGTACCGCCTCCTCCAAGGCACCGTGAGGACAGCGCAGACTGGCGGCTAGGTCGGAGATTTGTATGAGTTTGCTGCCGTCCTCCGTTAGATGCTCAATCTCTTTCATGATTCGTCGAACGTTTTCATCTTTAGCTGTAATTGACGAAAGAGAATGAATATTAATTTAAGGGTAAATATTTTATCAATATTACTGCCAAATACTACAACCAAATCTCAGCTGATCCGAACTTCTAGTAAGCTAGAATCGTGATCGTAAGTAGTGATATATTTTTTCTCCTTATTTCAAAGATGTGTATTGCGCATCCTCTCTGCTAAAAAATCTCATGAAAAGTTATACCCTCATTATTCTTTTCATAGGATTAACTAAAAAATAGACAGATTTGAGGGTAGTCTGGAAGAAAGGATTGCCAAAAAGTGAAAGAAATCTTTCCAAAAACAGTCCAACAAGTCGATAGTAGACTATCAAAAAGTTAATAATCTTTAATAAACAATAATTTCGCTATGCTAATTCTTAAATGAATCAACTCGAAAATAACTGGACTGTGAAGTTATTCTTAAACTAAAGAATAAGCTTCAAAAATATTATTAATTTCTAGTATTATGTGTTTTGCCTTGGGTCAGACTGCGACAACGATAATGTTGTTGAACTAGGCGCATGAATG
>KZ072824.1:18268-30715 GCA_002091845.1 Anopheles cracens | reverse complement strand
CGTTTCATATAGCGTTTCAAAACAGAGCCGTAGAACGCTAGAATGCGGGAGCGGTGACACGATCATAAACATTCGTGTTAGTGCGCACTGCCAAAAGTGCACTTCTATCAGCGGCCCCATAAAACGTCCCATATCTAGATGCGACGAAACCGCAGAACGTCAATATGCACGTAGTTCGTCACGTCTCCAGTGCCCTCGGCACCACGCAACAGCGTTATCAATTTCATTGATATGACCACGTCCCGTACGCGTTCGGCACCATACTGAGGTACCAGTGGCGCTCCATCGTCGCTTTATCTTGGCCATTAATTGATAGTGGCCCCATACGGGTTCGCTGCTCGGTGGTGTTCATCGGGAACCGAGCCATCCGAGCTGGCGGCAGTCCGTGTTTAACCTTCTGGCCGACGGCACCTGGACGCGATTCCTGTCACCGCTTTACTCCGTCTCGCAGAAGCCTCCCGTTCGTCAAAATGCCGAAAACTGCCGAAACCAAGTTTGTCAACTCGCTCTTCCTGACCAACCTCATCCAGTCGCAGTACGGTGAGTCGGAGGTGAAAATCAAGGTGTACGATGTCGAGCCGGCGTCCGCCGACATCAACGATCCGTATGCACGATCGGCGATGAACCGGATTTTGATCAAGTGCGTATACGCGCGTTAAGCGTCTCCACTCCCCCGGAGTTCCATTGTCTTAACTGATGTCCTGCGCACCCTTTTGCACCTCGGCAGATACGTCTCGAAGGAGAACCCCTCCGACACGGTCATCACGTTCGTGGCGAAGATTAAGCCCACCGAGGGACTGCTGGTGGAGCAGTTCAAGAAGGCCGATGTGTTCGACAAGGAAATCCTCATGTACAAGTCGGTACTGCCGAGTATGGTGACCCTGATCTCCAAGCTCGGTAGTGTCATCGAGCTAGCGCCGCAGTAAGTACTCTTCACTTTCGATGACCACGTTGATCGATTGCAGGTGCCGCCGCGAGAGGGTCAGCTGACGCGCTCTGCAGAAGCCATTATATAACTGCAGACGTACGAAAGAGAGTTAACGATTAGAGACGAGCGATATGGTCGCGTGCATCAGTTGTTTTCGTTGGAAATCGTTTGAGCACGACAACAGTCGCCAATAAACCGTATCGCCCGCCCCGGCGTTCGGGTTTTGCTTTCGTACTTCAGACGAAACATATCGTTATCTGCCAGCAGATAGGCAACCATTCAAACGCTCTGCTCTACACGCGTGATAATGGGTATATCATATCGGAAATCAAAATGAATAGGCGCATTTGGGTGCGATCGCAATTTACGACCACTGACTAATACATGTCGAAAGTTTGGGCGGCCGCTCCGTAGTGATAGATATTATTATGTGCTTAGATATCGACCGCTGGTGCTGGCATTAACGATACATCATCATGCTAAGCGCCCTATCAGCATCGCAGACATAATGCAATTATTTCGATAAGCAATTGAATGACCCTTATTAACATTCCTGCCATACACACTGCCCCCTACCACGCTTATCTTTCCACTGCGTGCTCTAGGCTAATCTACTCCTCGGAGACGCCCTCGGATCTCGTCGTGCTCGAGGACCTGACCGCGCGCGGCTACAGTGTGGAAAACCAGGCCCTCGGCCTGACCTACGAACAGAGCAAGATGGCCGTCGAAAAGCTGGCGTTCTTCCATGCCGCCAGCGCGGTTATGCTTGCCGAGAACGGGCAGGTGTTTGCGAAGTTCGCCAAGGGCACGTTCCACAGCGAGTACAAGGACAAGCTGAGCTACTTCCCGGACACGATACGCACCGCCGGTGAGATCGCGTCCGAGCTCGGCATCGGCCAGCCGATGGTGGACAAGCTACAGAAGCTGCCGGCCAAAACGCTCCCGAAAGTGATCGAAGCGTACGAGAGTGACTTCAAGGGTCTGAAGGTGCTGAACCACGGGGACTTCTGGACGAACAACATCATGTTCAAGTACCAGGGCAACGAGCTGGTCGATGCTATTTTTGTAGGTGTAGATGCGTGCAGATTTCCACGGGCGCAGAGCACTGATCGTTTGTTTCGCCTTTTCCTGCAGGTTGATTTCCAGAACTGTGTCGTCGGCTCCCCGATCATCGATCTGGTGTACTTCCTGGCGTCTTCGCCCGCGTACGACGTGCTCGAAAAGCACCGCGACGAGCTGGTCTTCGTCTACCACGAGACGCTCGTGCTGCTGCTACAGAAAATGGGCTACATGAAGACCGTCCCGACGCTGCTCGAGCTGCAGGTGGAGCTGCTGAAGCACGGTTCGCTGCAGGTCGTGTACGCCCTCACCGTGTCACCGTTCCTGCGCACCAAGGACGCACACAACACGCCACCGATGCAGCCGACCCTGCACAGCCCCAACCAATCGGCGGACGTGAAGCAGGTCCTGCGCGCACACGCACCCAACATCGTGGCCCAGCTGAAGGCGTACGAGATGGTCGGACTGCTCGACTGGGGTGCACATGAGAGCAAAATCAAGGGTCTAATGTCGCGCTTCCAGCGCTGAGCGCACGCACGTGCGGCAGCGATGGTTGTAATAAAAAGAGCTGTAATCTTCCTAGCCAAAACCCGCCCCGCCATACTTACATTTCACTATTTCCAAATCATCCAGCGAGATCTTCGTGAGATACTTGTACTTGTTCGTGTCCAGCGTTGACGCGACGCTTCCCGGGCAAGTCCTGCGTGTGACGGAGTAATGGAGAAATGTATCTTACTCGCACAATCGCCGCCGGACTCTACATTTCACTATTTCCAAATCATCCAGCGAGATCTTCGTGAGATACTTGTACTTGTTCGTGTCCAGCGTTGACGCGACGCTTCCCGGGCAAGTCCTGCGTGTGACGGAGTAATGGAGAAATGTATCTTACTCGCACAATCGCCGCCGGACTCGCTACTCACATGTTCGTTTTGCGTATCGTGCCACTCCTTCGCTTGATGCTCGTTATCACCAGAAGATCGTTGAAGAGGAAGAACCCACGCTCCTTGCGCGTCACCTGCCCCGACGGCATCGACACCAGATCGAACAGGAGGAAGGCACGCTCCGGCGTCACCAGATCGTTCATGCCCTCGATCACGCCCTCCAGCTCGCGCAGTGCCGTCTCGCGCTGCCCGTTCTCCAGCGCCTCCTTCTCCTTGCAGTTGAGAAACATCAGAATGTCGTGCACTAGTTTTAAAGCTTCCTGCAGCGGTTTCTGGTCCGGGTGTGCCACGTCGGTGTGCTTAATCAGTCTTGTGAATATAAGTTCGTAGCTGAAACGGTGCGGAAAGTTAGCGTTAGTGTAAGCCAGCACGTGCGGCACCGAACACGGCACAATGGGTACATACTTTGGAAACTTTTGTACGGGTTTGATCAGCAGGTTGTCCAGCGACAACTTGCCCTTGTGTTCCCGGGCCATGGCTTCCAGGAACCGTGCGAAGGCTGGGCACTTCTGTCTCGCGCTCCGGATTGCGTCCTTCGCCCTGTTCCAGTTGTTCACGAACGACGTGTACGTGTCGAGTATGACCGGGCGAGAAAACTGTGCACACAAAGCGCCCGAGTGGGGGAGGGAAAGGTACAATTAGAGGCATTGCAACGAGCTATCCAGCGTCGCTTACAACGACTGCACTTACAACGTCGACGAACGCGTCGCCTATCATCTGCATCTTGTCCCAGGAGTCTAAGCGGCGCCGCAACTCTTCCAGGAAGCGCTCGTGTATGTTCAGGATGGCCGGAACCATGAAGAATATCTCGTCCACCGTTTGCACATCCACCAGGCCGGAGTTTTCGGGAGATTTAAGCTGATTTAAATATTTCTGGAACCAACAACGAGGAAGAAGGAAAAAAACCGTGTCACAGTCACCGAGCAGAACCGCTCCCGCCCCGACTTAGCTCCGCCGCTTACCAGCACTATCGTCTGCAGCGATTCCACGTACGACTTCTCGGTGTTGAAGAGCTCCACCACCACGTGTGTTCGTGTATCCTGCGGCAAAACAAACATGAAACAAAAGGCACCTTATTAGGTCAGGCTTTCCGCCCTCGCTCGCCAACCGGTACAGCCGGCCCGGTGCGCTTAGATTTTACAGCTTCAATCAGCCTCAAACAGAGAGGGGGCCGCCAACGGCCGCTCGTCACCCTGCCGGCAGCCGTGCCCCAGCGTGTGCGAGACGGTAAAATCGGTAACTGAATTAAAATCTCATTCCTGTTAAAAGCTTTTCATGTTGCAGTAATTGAATTTCCTTCACAACTTTTCCTAACCGTCCCTCCGACCCATCGACCAGCTCGGGTGGTTGGCCGAGGAAAAAGGGACACACGGAAGTCGACACCGAGAGTTGATGTGTAGCGATCGATGGATGCATGAGCAGACGGCCGGAACGGATTGCTGCTCCGTGGCGGGGCGAGCTTTTCCCACACAGAATAGCATCGACAGCATCTGCTTCTGGCGGCAAAACCCCATTATGCGCTTACAAGGTGCACACACACACACACACGCAAAAAAAAAACAACTCCACCCCTCACTTATGCACACAGGGCATGACCATTTGTTATGGTGGGTTTGCATTTTCATGGAAGCACGCTGCATGTTGATCCGTGGATGAAGTCGGTGTTTGTTTATCGATTGAAATCGGTTGCACCCATACGGGGGTCGATTGGGTGGTGATTTGAAAAACAAAAACAGTAGCAATAGCCAGTCCATTCCAACGGATATGTATAATGTTACTGTCCACTACTGGCGATAAATATGGGCACCAAATTGTCAATTCATTTCGTGTCAATCATTCAAAATGTAGCGGACTACACAGTGTTCTATTTGTTCTAGGGATGTCATATTTGAGGTTTACAAATCTTAGACAATCCTTTGATTAACATTTTTTTATTACTTTACTTGTCATAGACGAGAACAGATAGAACTTCATATATCTACTTTGCATGTGGGTAACTTTAGCTAAAGAGTATCTTCCATTGTATAAAGTCAAGTTTTCAAATACATTGTACGGATGACCTTTTTATAATATTGTCAATCTGTGTAGGTCGTTTAAATGAATGATGGCAAATTAATTAATTAAAATAATACCTACAACAACAACAGTATAAACACGTGCTTGACACCTTTTCCAAAAAGCGGCTTGTAATAAACGCTAAAACATATTATCTAATCATACGAGGCATCCCGAATTGCATTCGAGATATGCTTGCCCCTACTCCATCGTTCACCTCGCACCCCCTGCGTTGACTTGATGCACAACGCACACATCAGCAACACTTGTTGATACGAGCAGGTGGAGCTGCATGTTTACGATCGACTTCGGCGACGTACACAATCGTACGCGCCGCGAAAAACTCCGCGACGGAAAATCTCGTCCGCCAGCGAACGCGCCCGCCGAGCGCGACAAAAGCGCGATTGTGTAGTGGACATTCGTGTTAGTGCGCACTGCCAAAAGTGCACTTCTATCAGCGGCCCCATAAAACGTCCCATATCTAGATGCGACGAAACCGCAGAACGTCAATATGCACGTAGTTCGTCACGTCTCCAGTGCCCTCGGCACCACGCAACAGCGTTATCAATTTCATTGATATGACCACGTCCCGTACGCGTTCGGCACCATACTGAGGTACCAGTGGCGCTCCATCGTCGCTTTATCTTGGCCATTAATTGATAGTGGCCCCATACGGGTTCGCTGCTCGGTGGTGTTCATCGGGAACCGAGCCATCCGAGCTGGCGGCAGTCCGTGTTTAACCTTCTGGCCGACGGCACCTGGACGCGATTCCTGTCACCGCTTTACTCCGTCTCGCAGAAACCCCCCGTTCGTCAAAATGCCGAAAACTGCCGAAACCAAGTTTGTCAACTCGCTCTTCCTGACCAACCTCATCCAGTCGCAGTACGGTGAGTCGGAGGTGAAAATCAAGGTGTACGATGTCGAGCCGGCGTCCGCCGACATCAACGATCCGTATGCACGATCGGCGATGAACCGGATTTTGATCAAGTGCGTATACGCGCGTTAAGCGTCTCCACTCCCCCGGAGTTCCATTGTCTTAACTGATGTCCTGCGCACCCTTTTGCACCTCGGCAGATACGTCTCGAAGGAGAACCCCTCCGACACGGTCATCACGTTCGTGGCGAAGATTAAGCCCACCGAGGGACTGCTGGTGGAGCAGTTCAAGAAGGCCGATGTGTTCGACAAGGAAATTCCCGGAGTTCCATTGTCTTAACTGATGTCCTGCGCACCCTTTTGCACCTCGGCAGATACGTCTCGAAGGAGAACCCCTCCGACACGGTCATCACGTTCGTGGCGAAGATTAAGCCCACCGAGGGACTGCTGGTGGAGCAGTTCAAGAAGGCCGATGTGTTCGACAAGGAAATCCTCATGTACAAGTCGGTACTGCCGAGTATGGTGACCCTGATCTCCAAGCTCGGTAGTGTCATCGAGCTAGCGCCGCAGTAAGTACTCTTCACTTTCGATGACCACGTTGATCGATTGCAGGTGCCGCCGCGAGAGGGTCAGCTGACGCGCTCTGCAGAAGCCATTATATAACTGCAGACGTACGAAAGAGAGTTAACGATTAGAGACGAGCGATATGGTCGCGTGCATCAGTTGTTTTCGTTGGAAATCGTTTGAGCACGACAACAGTCGCCAATAAACCGTATCGCCCGCCCCGGCGTTCGGGTTTTGCTTTCGTACTTCAGACGAAACATATCGTTATCTGCCAGCAGATAGGCAACCATTCAAACGCTCTGCTCTACACGCGTGATAATGGGTATATCATATCGGAAATCAAAATGAATAGGCGCATTTGGGTGCGATCGCAATTTACGACCACTGACTAATACATGTCGAAAGTTTGGGCGGCCGCTCCGTAGTGATAGATATTATTATGTGCTTAGATATCGACCGCTGGTGCTGGCATTAACGATACATCATCATGCTAAGCGCCCTATCAGCATCGCAGACATAATGCAATTATTTCGATAAGCAATTGAATGACCCTTATTAACATTCCTGCCATACACACTGCCCCCTACCACGCTTATCTTTCCACTGCGTGCTCTAGGCTAATCTACTCCTCGGAGACGCCCTCGGATCTCGTCGTGCTCGAGGACCTGACCGCGCGCGGCTACAGTGTGGAAAACCAGGCCCTCGGCCTGACCTACGAACAGAGCAAGATGGCCGTCGAAAAGCTGGCGTTCTTCCATGCCGCCAGCGCGGTTATGCTTGCCGAGAACGGGCAGGTGTTTGCGAAGTTCGCCAAGGGCACGTTCCACAGCGAGTACAAGGACAAGCTGAGCTACTTCCCGGACACGATACGCACCGCCGGTGAGATCGCGTCCGAGCTCGGCATCGGCCAGCCGATGGTGGACAAGCTACAGAAGCTGCCGGCCAAAACGCTCCCGAAAGTGATCGAAGCGTACGAGAGTGACTTCAAGGGTCTGAAGGTGCTGAACCACGGGGACTTCTGGACGAACAACATCATGTTCAAGTACCAGGGCAACGAGCTGGTCGATGCTATTTTTGTAGGTGTAGATGCGTGCAGATTTCCACGGGCGCAGAGCACTGATCGTTTGTTTCGCCTTTTCCTGCAGGTTGATTTCCAGAACTGTGTCGTCGGCTCCCCGATCATCGATCTGGTGTACTTCCTGGCGTCTTCGCCCGCGTACGACGTGCTCGAAAAGCACCGCGACGAGCTGGTCTTCGTCTACCACGAGACGCTCGTGCTGCTGCTACAGAAAATGGGCTACATGAAGACCGTCCCGACGCTGCTCGAGCTGCAGGTGGAGCTGCTGAAGCACGGTTCGCTGCAGGTCGTGTACGCCCTCACCGTGTCACCGTTCCTGCGCACCAAGGACGCACACAACACGCCACCGATGCAGCCGACCCTGCACAGCCCCAACCAATCGGCGGACGTGAAGCAGGTCCTGCGCGCACACGCACCCAACATCGTGGCCCAGCTGAAGGCGTACGAGATGGTCGGACTGCTCGACTGGGGTGCACATGAGAGCAAAATCAAGGGTCTAATGTCGCGCTTCCAGCGCTGAGCGCACGCACGTGCGGCAGCGATGGTTGTAATAAAAAGAGCTGTAATCTTCCTAGCCAAAACCCGCCCCGCCATACTTACATTTCACTATTTCCAAATCATCCAGCGAGATCTTCGTGAGATACTTGTACTTGTTCGTGTCCAGCGTTGACGCGACGCTTCCCGGGCAAGTCCTGCGTGTGACGGAGTAATGGAGAAATGTATCTTACTCGCACAATCGCCGCCGGACTCGCTACTCACATGTTCGTTTTGCGTATCGTGCCACTCCTTCGCTTGATGCTCGTTATCACCAGAAGATCGTTGAAGAGGAAGAACCCACGCTCCTTGCGCGTCACCTGCCCCGACGGCATCGACACCAGATCGAACAGGAGGAAGGCACGCTCCGGCGTCACCAGATCGTTCATGCCCTCGATCACGCCCTCCAGCTCGCGCAGTGCCGTCTCGCGCTGCCCGTTCTCCAGCGCCTCCTTCTCCTTGCAGTTGAGAAACATCAGAATGTCGTGCACTAGTTTTAAAGCTTCCTGCAGCGGTTTCTGGTCCGGGTGTGCCACGTCGGTGTGCTTAATCAGTCTTGTGAATATAAGTTCGTAGCTGAAACGGTGCGGAAAGTTAGCGTTAGTGTAAGCCAGCACGTGCGGCACCGAACACGGCACAATGGGTACATACTTTGGAAACTTTTGTACGGGTTTGATCAGCAGGTTGTCCAGCGACAACTTGCCCTTGTGTTCCCGGGCCATGGCTTCCAGGAACCGTGCGAAGGCTGGGCACTTCTGTCTCGCGCTCCGGATTGCGTCCTTCGCCCTGTTCCAGTTGTTCACGAACGACGTGTACGTGTCGAGTATGACCGGGCGAGAAAACTGTGCACACAAAGCGCCCGAGTGGGGGAGGGAAAGGTACAATTAGAGGCATTGCAACGAGCTATCCAGCGTCGCTTACAACGACTGCACTTACAACGTCGACGAACGCGTCGCCTATCATCTGCATCTTGTCCCAGGAGTCTAAGCGGCGCCGCAACTCTTCCAGGAAGCGCTCGTGTATGTTCAGGATGGCCGGAACCATGAAGAATATCTCGTCCACCGTTTGCACATCCACCAGGCCGGAGTTTTCGGGAGATTTAAGCTGATTTAAATATTTCTGAAATCAACAACGAGGAAGAAGGAAAAAAACCGTGTCACAGTCACCGAGCAGAACCGCTCCCGCCCCGACTTAGCTCCGCCGCTTACCAGCACTATCGTCTGCAGCGATTCCACGTACGACTTCTCGGTGTTGAAGAGCTCCACCACCACGTGTGTTCGTGTATCCTGCGGCAAAACAAACATGAAACAAAAGGCACCTTATTAGGTCAGGCTTTCCGCCCTCGCTCGCCAACCGGTACAGCCGGCCCGGTGCGCTTAGATTTTACAGCTTCAATCAGCCTCAAACAGAGAGGGGGCCGCCAACGGCCGCTCGTCACCCTGCCGGCAGCCGTGCCCCAGCGTGTGCGAGACGGTAAAATCGGTAACTGAATTAAAATCTCATTCCTGTTAAAAGCTTTTCATGTTGCAGTAATTGAATTTCCTTCACAACTTTTCCTAACCGTCCCTCCGACCCATCGACCAGCTCGGGTGGTTGGCCGAGGAAAAAGGGACACACGGAAGTCGACACCGAGAGTTGATGTGTAGCGATCGATGGATGCATGAGCAGACGGCCGGAACGGATTGCTGCTCCGTGGCGGGGCGAGCTTTTCCCACACAGAATAGCATCGACAGCATCTGCTTCTGGCGGCAAAACCCCATTATGCGCTTACAAGGTGCACACACACACACACACGCAAAAAAAAACAACTCCACCCCTCACTTATGCACACAGGGCATGACCATTTGTTATGGTGGGTTTGCATTTTCATGGAAGCACGCTGCATGTTGATCCGTGGATGAAGTCGGTGTTTGTTTATCGATTGAAATCGGTTGCACCCATACGGGGGTCGATTGGGTGGTGATTTGAAAAAAAAAAACAACTCCACCCCTCACTTATGCACACAGGGCATGACCATTTGTTATGGTGGGTTTGCATTTTCATGGAAGCACGCTGCATGTTGATCCGTGGATGAAGTCGGTGTTTGTTTATCGATTGAAATCGGTTGCACCCATACGGGGGTCGATTGGGTGGTGATTTGAAAAACAAAAACAGTAGCAATAGCCAGTCCATTCCAACGGATATGTATAATGTTACTGTCCACTACTGGCGATAAATATGGGCACCAAATTGTCAATTCATTTCGTGTCAATCATTCAAAATGTAGCGGACTACACAGTGTTCTATTTGTTCTAGGGATGTCATATTTGAGGTTTACAAATCTTAGACAATCCTTTGATTAACATTTTTTTATTACTTTACTTGTCATAGACGAGAACAGATAGAACTTCATATATCTACTTTGCATGTGGGTAACTTTAGCTAAAGAGTATCTTCCATTGTATAAAGTCAAGTTTTCAAATACATTGTACGGATGACCTTTTTATAATATTGTCAATCTGTGTAGGTCGTTTAAATGAATGATGGCAAATTAATTAATTAAAATAATACCTACAACAACAACAGTATAAACACGTGCTTGACACCTTTTCCAAAAAGCGGCTTGTAATAAACGCTAAAACATATTATCTAATCATACGAGGCATCCCGAATTGCATTCGAGATATGCTTGCCCCTACTCCATCGTTCACCTCGCACCCCCTGCGTTGACTTGATGCACAACGCACACATCAGCAACACTTGTTGATACGAGCAGGTGGAGCTGCATGTTTACGATCGACTTCGGCGACGTACACAATCGTACGCGCCGCGAAAAACTCCGCGACGGAAAATCTCGTCCGCCAGCGAACGCGCCCGCCGAGCGCGACAAAAGCGCGATTGTGTAGTGGTTGGTTGTTGTTGTATAAATAGCGCAAAATATGCGCCAACCCCTTGCTGCACGACGACCTTCACCTGTCGCCTGTCATCGGAGAGGCATGAAGGCGTACAGGCGTACTCGAGAATGCACCCTGGAGGCACCGGTCGGACCGGGGAAAACAAGGAAAGCGGTCCGGTAAGGTCTGGCAGCCGACCATTGATGATTCCGTATCCACTTTAGCACGGGGAGGGGGGGAGGGGAGGAGGGGGCACGCATACACACTCCGGCTCGCGTTATGCTGTCCTTGCGATTGCGTTCGTGTTATCCCTACAACCAAACGTTTGGTACCACGAGCCGACTTACATTATAGCAACTGATCACGTTATGCCACATGGTGTTTTCCGACGCGGATTTGGGCGTCCGCTCCGGGTCGTCCTCGGAGTCGGAGCAGAAGTTGAGGGGCATCATTGCAACTACCGTCGTCGCGAGTTGCGAATGCAGGAACCGCGCCAACCACTGCACTTCAACACCTAAACAGCAAGCAACAACAACAGCAACACCACCAGCAGCAGCAGCAGCGAAAAACACACGCACAACGAACGCCTCACTTTGCACTGGCTTCCCCTGTCCGCTTCCTGCCGTGTCCGTACAAATCGCGCATCGATTAGCACACGCGTTGCTCCACGAACGCCACCGCCTGCGCCATCGTATCCGCGGTAACTATGTGGCCCATTTGGTGTGTCGCAACCGCACGTCGCGAGCACTGCGCTCGGTCTACCAACCCCACCAGCATTGTGGTCGGGACAGGGAGCACGTTTTACCAGCCAAGTCCACTGGATGCTGGAGCACACACACCAACACACACGCGTGCGCACGTACGTTCGTTCGGCACACGGCAGCGATTAGCAGCCGTTCCTACAGGTGTACTCCATCCCGGACGCGCACGGAGCGTTCCCTGAGCCAACGTTGTGCGGGCGTATGCGGCCGGTTTCCTTTTCGAGCCAACACCGGTACACCCCGGAATCAGACCGCACCGCCGCGTGTGGAGCAGGTTGAAGCAAGACACCCTTTTTCGAAATGGTCGATCGCGGCGAATGGATTTGCCTTGGGGATGGCTCCGATTTAGCGTCCGATATGTTCTCCCCACTGGGAACGGGTTGGCGTTCGGTCGGGTTCGACGCGGCGCATCTCGCACACGGTGTTTGAAGAGCTGGAAATACAGCCAACTACTGCAATCGCTATGGTAACGGCACGACTCAGAACGGCAACTTCCTACGGGGACAGGCAGGACAAGCTCCACGCAGACACCTGCACAGGCAGCTTCCGTTTACAGTCAGGTGGGCGCAGGGAGGATGCGGAGGGATGACGGTGGCCTTGATTCGCTCACTCCTCTCTCTCACTCTCACTCTAACTCTAACTTTCACGTCGTGCCTGGTACGTGGATAGTGGAAAGAAGAAAAGCGGACGAACCCGGAGCATCCCAGAAGTGTTTCGGGACAAAAACAAATGTCCGTTTTCCGGGTTCAGGACGTTCGGACGGTGCCGATTGTTTCACGCC
>KZ072822.1:122602-135050 GCA_002091845.1 Anopheles cracens | reverse complement strand
GCATATGGGCTACACCAGTAAACCAAACAAAACCGAACCTAAGTGTTGCGGTGTTGAAAATGGAAAACGAAGCGAATGGAACGGAAAAAAGTCATACGTTGTTTCACACCCGGGCTTCGATCGTCTGCGGCCTCTCCGGTGTGGAATGCCTCTCCGGTGATCATAAGAATAGGGAATCCGAAAGATGCTTTGTGAGCTGTGTGAGGAGTCTGCGGTTATGCTGCGAGAGGATGGCCCGAGGCGGCACACACAAAACGCAGAGGCATAAAACACATTTTTATGAAAACCATTTTTGGTCGTTGGATCAAACCGATTCCGACACCGACTGGACATCGGTTGGAGGCCCTCTCTCCCATGATGGCTCGCGTTGAGTTGAGATTCGACGCTGCTCGTAAAAAAAACGAATTTAAGCCGTTTCTGCTCAATGTGTGGCCAACCTCGACGCCCACACGGAACGGTGCGGTTGATTTCATAGATTTATTACCGCGGCTGATGAAGATGGGATGTGTTCTTGACGGTGAAGGTCTGCGTTGTGGGTCGAGCGGCAAAGATGCCTATAGGTTAAGAAGCAGATTTTATTGCAGCTTTATGAGGTTATGGCTATCTGATCATCAAAAAGAAAAGTCAGAAACTACAATCAACAACACTTTTCACACAGACAGACAGCGTTCTCAACAGTGTAAGGAGATCTTCTTGGATCGGCCGTGTAAGCAGATCGTTCGACATGATGATATTGTACTCGTCGAAGTATTTCAATTGATTTATGATCTAATAATAATCGAATCGAAGTTCTGTAGAGTTTTCAAAAACGAAACAAATCTTGCGCAAGAGCACAGAAAGCAGCTTGGAAATTTCAACAGGAGAAAGAGTTAGTGGTTGCTGTGATGGGAAAAATATACTTAACTCCAGCTGTCACAAGTGAAATATCAAACGTCAAATACTGAGAGAGCGATTGTGTTTATATTTTGAGGTTCTATTCTTACTTGGATTTTAATACTTTGAGCGCATGTTTCGGTAGTTATTTCAACGGAATGCTGTTGAAGTTTTTGAGGATAACAACCATTTATCCATTCCCTTCAGCTTCCAATCTCTTGGCTTAATGTTCCGCCCAATCGACCCATTACATTTATTTGCACGTACCAGTTCCTCGAAGACACATCAATCATACGTTTTAATATTCCCTTTTTATGTCGTCTCTTCGTCCATTGTTTCTCGCAAGAACAACTTCATAAAAACACAGCCCATATGGTGCACCTGCTACCCTGTGTGTGTGTGGAGGATTCGCCAGTGACAACGGCAAGAAATCAAACGAGAGCAGCATAAATGTATGTACATTTCTCACCAGTCATTCGATCCGTCGTCGTCGTCGTCCTCTTCGAACTCAGTTTTTGCTCGGCCCCCTTTCGGGTTAGAAGACGACGGGACATTTCAGCAATTCGGCAAAACTGCACCGTTCTCGGCGAAATACAGCCAACAGAAAATAAAAACCTCAAACATCATGGCCGGGACCATCGGACGGCCGGGATGTCGCATATGGTTTTTATGGAGCCCGCGCGCCGACGACGACTCCGAGCGACGGATAATAAACTGCAACGACCAAAGCGGGCACAAAGCACCCACCAAACAAAAAAAAACACACGCTGTCCCATTCGGAAGAGTTTTCGTGGGGCTGCTGTGTCATGATTTATAATGTCCGCCTTTTCTTTGCGCCCCGGCCCTGCACAACACCATCAATTTTGATTGGATTATCTGTATTTAAGGACGGAACAAAATGACGCACCAGTAGTGGCGTGGATTTATCCACCGCTCCACTACGGCCCCTCGGTTCGGATCAGTCTCGCAAAGCTCAATCACTTCGGTGCGAAGTGTGCGCGAGAGGATAAGTTTTTTGACGTGCTCCCGTGGCACGGGGTGGCTGTGATTTATCATGCCCCATGCCTGCTGGCGCGTTCGAAAGGTGTCTTTGATTGGCAGCCTCGGTCATAAGAACTGGCTGATGTGTTAATAAGCGACCGGAGAAATTCAGTTGGCGATGAGTCGGAGGCATCATTCAACGCGAGCGGGCTAATCATCGTCTTGAGCTGGATGTAGCGCGATAGAGTGAGCGATAATAGTGGGAACCTTTCTTAGGATTCAATATTTTCTTTCACATTCGTCTAATTGACAATCAATTTGGGGCAGATAATGTGGTTGAGGCTTTATTAGAATGTTTACTGTTTGGTGATTAGGGTAAATGATCGGGAATTTAGAGAAGAAGTAGGAGCCAAACTTTGGAGGAGAGCTTGGAAAAGAGATCGTGGACGGAAACGATTAAAGACAGCAGATAATCCTCGGAAAGGTAACGAAAACTTTCACTAAAAGATATAAAACCCTCAATAAGTCCTCGTTAAATACACTAAAAACTTTACATCTTTAGAAAGAAACAATGAAACTCTGTAGTTCTGATAAAACTGTTGAATAAGATGAAATTAGGCATCACATAAAATATAACAACCAGGAATGTTTAGGAATATAACTCAAACAAAGCATAGAAGACATCTACAATTCTTGTAATGAGATCAGATATCAAAGTATCGAACTAGAAGATAATCAATTTGTAACTTTATTTATAAAGCAAAGTTGTTTTGAGGCTTGGATGAAAACTTCGTAATAAGATTATACTGTTCTTTAACATATGTTTTTCTTGTTATTCTTATTCTTATTCTTCTTTTTCTTTCTATGCTTCAAAGAGATAAGTTATATCCTGCAAAGTTCCGTTTTTTTATTTATGAAACAAAAAAGTAACGCATCTCAAAGATTTATTAGGTTATTTATTATGAAGCAGTAAACATTTTACTATTTATACACAAAAAAAGCTCTTTCCAATTCAATATAGACTCGCAAAAACATAAAAAAACGATTAGAAAACTGAACATTACAGAATGATCGCTTATCTAAACCACCTATTCCTTAACAAATCATCCCTGTCAATCACTTCGAAATCACACCGAATTCGAACGTTCTCCCCAATCGCCTATTCTAAGTCTGTTCCAGGCACCAGGCTTCGAGCAATTTGCTCCCGTTCCGGCATGTAAGCCATTTTGCCAACAACACAATACCACCGGAGAATGTCTCGTCAGCAACAATCGGCAATCGGCTTTGTCGATGTGGCACCCGGGTTCTCCCCCTCGGGAGATGCTCGGGAACGTCGCTCCCCCTTTCGCCTGCCGTCTGCGTAATATTCAAGATAGAAAAACCTCAAAAAGACCACGTTAAATACATTAAAAACTTCACTTCTTTAGAAAGAAACAACGAAACCCTGCCGTTCTTATAAAACTGTTGAATAAGACGAAAATGAGCATCACATAGAATATAACACCCAGCAATTTTTAGGAAAAAAAACTTAAACAAAGCATAGAAGACATCTACAATTCTTGTAATGAGATCAGATATCAAAGTATAGAAGATCAATTTGTAGCTTCATTCAATTTGTAGCAGCTTCACTAGAAGATAATCAATTTGTAACTTCATTTATAAAGCAAATAGTTGTTTTGAGTAATAAGATTATGTTGTTCTTTAACATATGTTTTTGTTATTGTTATTGTTATTCTTCTTTTTTCTATCCTGCAAAGTTTTTTTTGTTTATGAAACAAATCAGTAACGCACCTCTAAGATTTATTTAGGTTATTTATTATGGAGCAGAAAACATTTTACAATTTATACACAAAAGAAAGCTCTTTTCAATTCAATTTAGACTCTCAAAAACATAAAAAAACGATTAGAAAACTGAACGTTACAGAATGATCGCTTATCTAAACCTCCTATTCCTTAACAAATCATCCCTGTCAATCACTTCGAAATCACACCGTATTCGAATATTCTCCCCAATCGCCTATTAAGTCTGTTCCAGGCACCAGGCTTCGAGCAATTTGCTCCCGTTCCGGCATGTAAGCCATTTTGCCAACAACACAATACCACCGGAGAATGTCTCGTCAGCAACAATCGGCAATCGGCTTTGTCGATGTGGCACCCGGGTTCTCCCCCTCGGGAGATGCTCGGGAACGTCGCTCCCCCTTTCGCCTGCCGTCTGCGTAATATTTTAAAATGTTTACCCTGTCCTTTCACCGGACCATCGACAGGCCACTAAGCAAATAAGAAAAATCGATCCCCAATCTCGATTGTCCTTTCCGAGTTCGCCGTTGTCGTGTACACCGTGGTAAATGGTCCACTCCGCCGTCCCATCCCAGCGCCGGCAGTGCCGTCAGCATTCCGGGCACGTTTTGTTTTGTTTATGCGAAACGTAAAATGTGCCGGTGCTCTCGAACGACGGTCACCGGGCTGCGATGGAACCGGAATGGAACGCCTTAATGGGACGCCACTTAGAAGAAACGGAATCGGCGTTGCGACGTGCGACAAGGACACGGCGGACACCCGTTTTCGCAAAGCTCAGACCGACGGGGTAACAGCCCGAGGTCAAGCCGATGGATGGATGAGCACCTGAGCTTCGAGCTTCGAGAAATCCCTCATCAAACACGTTCCCGCTATCGATCGTGCCGTGGCGTGCCGAGCGAGCGGGACCAGCCTGGAGCAGGCACTGGTTTGGTCGTTAACCTTCGTTTAGCTTTTGCGGCCAGTCAAAGTCAAAGTGTCACCGGTGTCTGCCTCACGGGGAAGACGATTCTACCGATGCGTCTGTTTTTAAACCCCTTCCAAGCTAAATTGGCACGTCCAGCTGGTCGCAACATGGCTATCGATAATGTCAATAGGAGCTGGGACGTTCTAGTGCCCGTGTAAATAGGGGTTTGATGTTAAACTGTGCTGTAAATTTCTGCGTGACATAACTTCCTATCGAGTTTTACGTCAAAATAGAAACAAATACATGATTCGTCTCACACGTTTAGCGCTTTGCATCGCTGCGCAACACACAGCCAGTCATATGATTAAACTTCAAAAATGGATATTCTTACCTCACCTACCGTAAAGAATAGATAACTTTACTACCCATAATTGCTCGTAATTTTACATTCGTAAACATTCGTTTCTGACTTCGCGATTCCTCTCGCTTGAGTCGATGCAGCTGTTCGTTGGTCGTAAAATGGAGGCCATTCGTGTGTCATCGCGTTCCGGGAAGACTGTGCAAGCTAAACCCCAATATGACGAACACGTGCTTGGCCGCATGAGTAACGCATCGAACGAAAATAATCTGCTGGATGAATCATAAGAGAGCGCAGGGGTTTGTTTAGCAATAATATCAAATAACGTGGGGTTTTCTTCAGCCAGCGTGCTCCAGCTTAAGCAGGTCGTTATTCGAAAGAGAAGACAAAGATTGTTTGCATATTAAAACGGTGAGTAAACAAACTTAGCCCAAAGGATGGCTAAAAAGCAACATATTCCCAAAAAAAACTTGAGTAAGATTTTGAAATTTGGCTACAGAATGCTTTGTAAGTCGAAGTCATCAACCAAATCAAAGTGTAGAATAAAGCTCCGGACACCTAGTTAATTGGTTTCTTCAACATGTTTCCCATTTTTTTGGTTTTGCGCATAGATACTTCATGAGAAATAGATAACAAATCGTTCAAAAATTGAAGTCAATTAGCAGCGGACAAGTTTAGTCAAAACAATCATTTCTGATGACTTCTGATTATATTAAGTTGAAGAAATATTGAAGAAACCCTTAATATAAGATAATTTCCAAAGCACAAAGGACATTATATTCAAATTTGCGTTAATAGTTTGCCATTAAAACATGACGAGTGAATAATTATGCACTATTAGCGAAGACACTGAAGTGACCCCCCATCAAACCCCGTCCGCTAAGGTGATATAAACCGGCGCAAAACGTAGCAAATTGATTATTTAAGCCTTCGTCACGTGAGTGAAACCTCCAGCGTCGAGGTTCACGAACCTCCGCGCGAAACCCGTGAAACACAAGCCGACAAGCGCTGAAACGGCGAGTCGCTAGTTTTCACATCCAACGCGAAGCCCGCAATTACGTTTCACGTTCGCGGCCGGGGACCGGCTTCGCACCAGCTAATAGTTATTTTTACCACCACACAAACGCCTGGTGCAACTGCATTTGCATGTGCCGTAGCGAATTCGGTTTCCATCGCCGACGGATGGATCGTTCAATTTCGTTTTCTTCGCTTTCAAGGTGACGGTTGCATGTGCGGCGCGAACGGCCCGCGTGTGCTATCGCCGCGTTTTAGCCATAATAATAACATCCGGGGAATGTAATTGCAAGCGGCAATTAAAAAATAACATATCGATAATTCACCTCGGTAGGCAATCCACTCCGTTGCGTTCGTTTCGCCGGGCAAGCGAAAGCTTTCAAGGCCTGCTGTGATGAATCTATCTGTGCTGAAAGTGACGCAGTGTGAAGTTACTCACTTTCTCACCACCGTGGTGAGTGATATTAAAAGCAGAAGACGCTCTTTCCTTTCTTTCTTGACGTTTCATGCACTAGGAATGCGTTGTAAAACGTTCGAACGAACTCGAAGCGCAAGAGGGACATCAAATCGTTATGCCAGCAGAAACATAAAATCCAGCCCTAACAATAGCGTGTGAAGTGCGTTCTGCTTGCGACAGTGCCACAACGCTCGTGATCGTAAAACGTAATTTCTTGACTTTCTTACAGCAGCAACAACGGCCGGAAGGAAGAATACCCTCGCGGAACCCTCGGAACCCGACGGCGTCATTTTCAATTTATTTGCGATCGAAACGGAACACAACTTCTTTGACAAGGGATGGATGAAGCTGTCACGGGATGAAGCTGATGCGCTCGGGGCCCTAAGACAGTGGGCCGGGTCCGGAGGGATAAGAAGTCAATCAAAGAGTTTCGTTTCGTTTTGTGGAGGCTTTTTGTTGGCGCAGAGTGGATTACCCCCCGAAAAAAGTGGTCCTTGGGGATGTTTTTCTCAAAAAGTAAAGGTTTCGAAGTTTGCTACGTTCGTTGTTGCCTGCCAGTTGAGAGATTTTGAAACAGACACGCTAGGAAAATCGATTATCACTGATTCTGAAACGATTTTGGACATTGATCGTCTGGGAATAGGCACCTGATCATGTCTTAGACCTTTTCAAGAAACATACATAAATAAAACTATTTTTATAACAACTTGTATTTATTTGAAAACTTTCAATTAGATTGAAACCTTTATACAACTGGAAGGCTACACAATCTTTGAAGTGATTTTAAGTTAATGAAGCGAACAATCCTCAATTAAACCAATCTGAATTATATCACTTGCAGCTGCCAAAACCCTCTAGTACCATTTCAATTCCTGCAGCAACATCCATCAATAACTCGCCCATTCTATCAAATTAAAAATCCCAGCCATACGCTACCCCGGGAACGCGTCGAATCATGCACGTTCCGTGCAATATTCCACCATCCCGAGCTAAATCGATGATGAATCGCCCGGTTCTTAGACGCGCTCGTGGAAGCACGCCATCAACGGGAGGAAAAAAGATAAGAAAGCAAGCAAACTCCAGCCACGATCGGATCGCCGGAGCTGGTTGTGTCATTAATATCCGCTCCCATTCTTTTCCGTGGGTGGGAGGGTGGAAATTTCCTACACCCACACGCGCCCAGCGAAGGAAACAAAGCACGACCACGCGGGCTTCACGCTATCTTTTCGCCCGACTGCACCCAGACAATCGATACGCTTTGTTCGCTGGCTGGCGCGGGCTGGGGTCTGGTCTTTTCATCTCGGTCGATGCTAGGAAATGGGTGGGAGAGCGAGAAAAAAAAGCATCACTAACCCTTAAAATGGAACGTGTTGTTGAAAGTGTCTCAATCTAATTGACGATTTCTTGCGCTGGCACGGGAATATCATTTATCAATAAAGGAACGTGGAGGTTTCGATACAGATTTTAGTCATGTTTTCAGTTCTTGTGTACTTGCTGTGCATGCGTTTTTTGAGAGTAAATGACCGAAAAGAAACATATGGTTTTCAATTATTGAACACCTTATAAGACGTTCAGTAAATTAGAAAACAACAGATACATTATTAGTTTGACGCCTCGCAGAACTATTTAACTACGCACTGTAAACGCATCCCAAACGAGCTGACAGTTAATAAAGCGGAAGCAATGACTACTTTGGGAGTCTAGGCATACAGAAAACCTGTACAGCTTGCCGAGATCCATCTTTGAAAGACAAATAATATCAAGAATGTGTATCTTTCACAGAGTTGCTACCTTCTAGGTTATAACCCAGTCATGTAGTGGCGAAATAAATTACAGGAAATAAAAATGCGATGTCGTACCCCTCGTAATATGTTTGTAATTGCGTTATTTCGCTGTCAAACTCGATTATTTAGCACACCACGTATTAAGAGGGCCGGTCGCAACCCTTCCAACATCTTGCTACTTTACGATTACGATCGGTAGTAACTCTTCCACACGGGGGCGTAAAAAGTTTGTCGTTCTGAGAGCGTTTCCGTCCCGTTTTTGGTGACGTCGGCGACATACTCCCTCGGCCGGATGTGCGAAATGCTGCTCATTTGCTCATTACTAATTACGTTACGCCTTGGGCCCGCCGCTCCGCGCACCCTTGATTTATAAAGACACCCGGCCGTAATGGGAAGACGGGGGTCACATAAAGTAGTTGAGTTTGCTCAGTATTACGCCCGCTCCGAAAAGTGGTCCGGATGGTGGCGTACCGTTGGTGCGTCGTTTTGACGATAGAATGTGTGCACGTGATGCGGCTTGTTGTTCCACGCAAGAAAACTTGGTGCCCCAGGCAAGAACAAAGAGATTGGAGAACCGTGCATGACGCTGTTCGTGAGGTGGAGAAGGTCGGTTTTTTCCATTACTGTCATCATTTGTTCTGCGGCGTTTGCTCGTGTGATAGTGAGCAAGGACGGGCGGAGAATGTTTTGTATTTTATTTTTAAAGCCTGGTAATTGGAGGCGTAATTGCGAGAAGTATCACGTAGCGATTAAGCGGTGATTTACGGAGGGTTGATTGGGGTACTTAAGAATATGGTTAGCTAGTCATAAGATGATATCATTGCAAAGGAATTATGTGTCTTGAGACTTAACGAGCTAAAGTAATGAGTAAGGTATTCGACTACAACTTGAGATTAGGTATTTGTTTGAGCAAGTTATTGTTGAATTCTACAACAACTTCATGTCTTCCACAGCAGCGTTCTTGTAGTTCTAAGTCTATAGCAGGTTCCTTTATTAGGTGCTTAGTTTGTTGTCTAATTATTAAGTTATTCCATAAAATGTTGCTACAACATCATCAGCTCACAAATGGCCATCACCAGTTTTCAGAAACATTCGAAATGACCTCTCCCAGCAACCTGATTCTGCTTCGACTCCCGAAGGTCAACTAAATCGCGCTTACTCGTGAAAACCCGTTCGCACTTCGCACCGGTCACATCGTGTTTTCGCCCGGAAAAACGCTTCCCGAACATTCCCGAAAAGAAAACCTCATCCATGTTCGCGCCAGTTCGAAGAACTCCACCGTCGCTTCGTGCTTTCGCCGCATTTCCACAAAAACCGGACCCGAAGCCGAGCCGGTTTCGCCCGGGAAAATTCGCCCCTGCACGAAGGACCAAAACAAGGGATGAAGAGCGTGACGAAAAGGGCAGCGGCCGACGGCCAAAGGGCTCGGTTGTATTGGCGCGCTCGCTCACTCTGCCGCGCGTCCACCAACGGGAGGCAGGAGTGGGAAAAGAGCGAGAAAGCAGCAGCGCGCACTCCCTTCGCGAACCCAGCGAAAAGGGTGAACAAAATGGATTTTCATCACCACCACCGCTCTCTCGAACGCGCTCGCTTTCTCTCTCTCACTCTCCCCTTCTCACAGTAGTCTGCTTGAAAAAGGAGGCGGTGTCGTATCGCGAGGCGAGGTTGAAGCTTTCCTTTTCCCTTTTTCTCATTCGCTCTTTCGCTCGATGTTTCTCGTTTCGGGAGGTTTTTTTCTTCTCTCTCTCCTCTGTGTGTGTGTGTTTTTGCTTTGATTTCAAACATTCGAGCCCGGGCGCGAAAAGAGCGCGTCTCGAAGATAGCGTTGCGCCGTTGCGTGACTCGATTTTACGATGGCTGCTTTGGTAGTAAAATCGCGGTTTGCGTGCGTTCAATTTTTGTGCGTAAAGATCACCTCGCCGTACGTTTCAGGTCGGATTTGTGATTTAATGATGGTGAGGCTGGTTGCTTTTTTTGTTGAGCAATGACAAATTCCAGCCGTTTTTGCAATGCGGCAATCCCCGAGGCGTACATGATGATGGATGAGATTAAGTAAGTCGAACAGTTTGCGAATACGAAATTGGTACTAATTATAAAAAAATCACACTCGCACAAAGAATTGAAATACGACTTAGTTAAACACTAATTTGCCTGTTGTTTCAGTGTCGGTCAAAATGATAAATAAAGGTTGGTTGTAGTTATAAAGAATTCTGTTATAGCTCTCAATTAACATAGAACGAAGATATCTCTGCGAAACAATCCAATTAAAATTCGAATGATAGATGATTGTATATCCTATCTAGTTGCAATGGTTTGCAATGACACGACATAGCCTTTCTTCAGACGATGCTCAATTTCTTGTAGACTTAACCAGATTTTAAAACATACAACACCTAACCGCCACACCAAACTGCACGTTCTGCGTAAATGTTGACACTCTGGAGCATAAGTTCGCGAAATGCGAAAGAGTAAGAACGGCCTGGGACCTGCTGCTATCTACCATCGCCTGCGGAGCTCCAGAGTGTCAGCCGTCTTTCAGCAATCTTCGCTTCAGCATCCTAAGTGAAGTTAATGCTGAAAAACGTATTGTAAACGTTAGCGAGGTTTCAAGTAGAAGGTTAATTTGAGGTGGTTTCGTGGCTTTCGTGAATGTTTCTAGTCACGTTCCTCTGCCAGCCACCCTCCCACCCCCAACACCCCCTGCATCCAACCCCAACGGGGCGCTTCTTCGGGCCGTGTTCGGTTTGCTCGCACGTTCGGCTCCGGTTCGGCCGTTCCGCGCTTTCGCCTCGGGTGCGTTTGGCGTTCGTGTGGCTTCGAGGGTGGCATCGCAAGGGTGTGTGCGACTGCTTTCGTAGCGCACGATTTCACTCGCGCGGTTTTTTCGGTTTGGTGGAGTTGGCTGGGGGGGGGAGGGTGGCTGGGTGGTCGGGCCACCCGTTCACCTAGAAGACGCGATGATGATAGAGCGCGCGCGAGCTTGTGTACGGTAAAATGCGCGTGCCTACGTGCTTCGTGCGCCCCACTTTACCCACCCACCGTCGCAACAAACCTTTCCATCACTTCACACTGTGAAGCGTTCGTAGCGGAGTGTTTCGATATTCCGACACAAGCTCGGTATGCCTAGTTGGTGCTGCTGCTGCCACGTCGATGTTTTTTTTTATCGCGAAACAATATCACCCTCAGTGTTCCATTTGGAGTTAGTTTTAGAAAGAGTTCATATTGTAATGCCTTTCAAACCACCCACCCACTTCACAATGACAGTTGGCAATAGTTGTTGGCAGCTGTCAAAATTAGCAACTTCCATGGCCTGCTCGTCCGCTCATCCGCTCGCTCAATGTCACTCGAGCAATTCACTTGTCAGCGGTTTTTTTCTTCTTCGCTCCTATTTCTAAAGCACCTCTCGCCGTACACGCCACATTCCCCGCTTATTGTTGTTGTTCCCTCCGCCCCATTCCCCACCCCATACGATCACCTGCCGCTCTCCAGCCTCCCGTGCGTGTCTGTGTTTTGCGACGCGCGCCGACTGAAGCAAATGTTTGTTTTTCAGTTTCGCAGAAGCTCCACCGAAGTTTTGCCCACCGCGGATGTTTCTCGTTTCGGGAGGTTTTTTTCTTCTCTCTCTCCTCTGTGTGTGTGTGTTTTTGCTTTGATTTCAAACATTCGAGCCCGGGCGCGAAAAGAGCGCGTCTCGAAGATAGCGTTGCGCCGTTGCGTGACTCGATTTTACGATGGCTGCTTTGGTAGTAAAATCGCGGTTTGCGTGCGTTCAATTTTTGTGCGTAAAGATCACCTCGCCGTACGTTTCAGGTCGGATTTGTGATTTAATGATGGTGAGGCTGGTTGCTTTTTTTGTTGAGCAATGACAAATTCCAGCCGTTTTTGCAATGCGGCAATCCCCGAGGCGTACATGATGATGGATGAGATTAAGTAAGTCGAACAGTTTGCGAATACGAAATTGGTACTAATTATAAAAAAATCACACTCGCACAAAGAATTGAAATACGACTTAGTTAAACACTAATTTGCCTGTTGTTTCAGTGTCGGTCAAAATGATAAATAAAGGTTGGTTGTAGTTATAAAGAATTCTGTTATAGCTCTCAATTAACATAGAACGAAGATATCTCTGCGAAACAATCCAATTAAAATTCGAATGATAGATGATTGTATATCCTATCTAGTTGCAATGGTTTGCAATGACACGACATAGCCTTTCTTCAGACGATGCTCAATTTCTTGTAGACTTAACCAGATTTTAAAACATACAACACCTAACCGCC
>KZ072822.1:95317-122592 GCA_002091845.1 Anopheles cracens | reverse complement strand
CATTGTCTTTCTTCGTGATATATGTAATGTTTATTGTTGTCTTCTTTTTTACCTATTTGTTACATTATGTTACATTTCATGCAATACACACAATAAACAGATTTTATAAAAAAAAGATAAATAAAGGTTGGTTGTAGTTATAAATAATTCTGTTATAGCTCTCAATTAACATAGAACGAAGATATCTCTGCTAAACAATCAAAATCAAATTCGAATGATAGATGATTGCATATCCTATCTAGTTGCAATGGTTTGGAATGACACGACATAACCTTCCTTGAGACGATGCTCGATTTCTGGTAGACCTAGATTTCACTAGACTAGATTTCACAACTTATTACAGGCATTAAAAGCACTCATTTTCACATAACATATTTATAGCAAATTTGTTGGTCTAGCAAACAGATTCTTTTGCCAGAACAAGTTCTCTATCCATACTTTGAAATGCTCTCGACTTCATCCATCATTACCGATGTCTTTGAAGCCATATTCATAGATATGGAGTCACTGCTCCGAAACACGCTTGGATCATAGCTTTAGTGATTCCAAACATAGTATTTTTGGAATGAAAAACATACCTAAACTTTCCACATGGTTAGGAGAGGTTCTTGAAAAACAATCCGTTTTACAATGTTATTCTTATGGATGTCGATTCAACTTTAACTTTCTTATGACTAACTGAAGAACAGGGCAGTATATTGCTGTAAAAGATGTGTTATTCCTGGATTGAATCCAAAATTTAATGTATTCTTGTATGCAGACAGTTTAATGTGGACGTGAAACTCTATCAAAAAGTCATTTCCCGTCAACATACGCTCCAGAAATCGCATGTCACGAACAGTTTATCACTGACATCTTTTCTCGATTGACGGATTTTCCATCTGCTCGCATGTGCGAAAATGCTGAGGCAGCACAGCTCCGTCTGACAAATCTCCCAGATCAGCACCGGAGTTGAGGCACTTTTCAATTCTTCCCGAAGCCTATGCAAAATTTTTTTCCACTTTCAATCCATTTCCTTCTCTAAGCCACTCTTTGAGCTTGTAGGCATCTTCGTGTATCGAGCGATAAATGGAAGAGAATGGAAAGGATTTTTTTACTGCCGACTCATCCCAGGCTTTACACCACCGTACTGAACGGGAAATTATAAATCCACTAAAAGAGTTCTGCGGAAAAATGAGGGCAGCAAAACAGAACAGGATTCCACGTTTGCAGGGCCGCGGGATATGATTTTTATTTTCCACTTTACGACGTTTTTGTGTTGCTCTCCGGGTGTTTCTTAATAAAATGTTATGCTGTTTCGTTATTACCGCTTTAAAGGCGAATAAAATTCTACCACAAAACGTTCACGTGCGCACCGTCGAAGCGTGCGCTGAGGTTGCTGTTCCAGCGGAAAAATTCATGACCGTGAAGCGAACAGGCGGTCGTAGCAGGCTGGGAGTATTCTCCACACACGGCGGGATGACATTTCACACACGGGATGGAAAGCATCCATGATGCGCCCGGTGAAAAATCCCCCCGGTTTCCCCCGTATGGGTGGGAAAAAAGCGCAGAGATTGGAAAAATCACTGTGCTTGGTTTTTGCTCCGCTGCTCGTCCTGTCTGTCTCGCCTGTCGGTCGGCTGCCTCAAGATGCTGCCTGCCTAAAGGACCGACGAGCGACGAAGGAAAATGATACTCGCACCCACGTATGTGTGTGTGTGTGCACACGACGACATGAACCGTACGTGAAACACGGCTAACGCCAGCAAAACTGTCGAGGGTGTCGATTGACACGGGAGAAACGTCTCCAAATACGTTGTTCGATGGAAAAGTCAAGTGCTCTCGACTGCGAAGGGTGGTACTCCGCATCACGCTTGAGAAGGGCGCGCACACACACACGCTTCGCCCGAAAAAAAAGCGAACGAAAACAAACATTTCGAGCTGAAAAACGGCATATGTGTTGCTTGTTCGGGCGCCCGTGGCATTTGGTTCGCATGCAGAACACCCGTACTGGATGGAGCAGGTGCTGCTTGTTGCGAAACCCTTGCTTGCTTGTGCCGTTTGGTGGTAAGTCGCACGCCGTCGGATTCCGGATCGTTTTTGGAGGAGTTTTCGACAACTTGTCGTCGGCAATTGTTGCGAATTGACTTCCGGCGGCAGTGACAGCTAAATGGCAAGGTTCGCTTGCAAGGGAACATGACTTTAAATCGGAAGATCGGAAACAAAAAATGCAGCTAAGAGCATTCCGGCAGCCTCTGTTGCCTTTTTTTATTCACGTAAGCTCTTCATACTAGATCTTACTTCTCCGATTTGGACAGAAAACTGCTGCATTAGCTGCTGTTTAACAGGATTGAAGTAGGTATAATATAACTTTGAAAGATCCAATCTCTTGTATTGAGGGGCGCTGCTTCTTTTGATCTACTACTTTTACAAAAATCTATATCAGACTTTACGCATGCTTCAAGATATTCATACTTATCTTCTATTATATATCCCTAACATATTGAATCTGTTTACAAAAGCTATTAGTCCTAGTTAGTCATAACGATAAAATTCAACTGGGTGTAACTTGGAATCTTTGACTGCAGCAGTCTTCTTATCCTCCGGAAAAGTTACTAATCGAGACATTAAAACATATTGGAAGAAGTATTTAACTACATTACAAGAAGTTAATGATACAAATTTCAAAGTGATTTGTCAACTAGTTTTTGAAAGATGACCTCTCAAAGTTAGATAAGCATCTGGGGCCATAATGGCAATTTGGAAACTTTTCACTCTCTAGTAACTCTTTGTTCCCAAATCAACAAGAACCTCCTCGTACGAAACCTCGCTTCTCGATCTCTTTTTAATTTGTATAAATTAAGATGGATTACAAAACTACCGCCCGAAATCTCCTCGCCACTCTCACGAAAGCACGTCCCTTTGACACAATGCTACGCTTATCGTTGGCCTCGTTGGCGGGTACGCCGGCCGATACGCACCAGACTTCCGCACCATTGAAAGTAGCCCCGAAGAAGGAACGGAACGGGCAACACAGGCAGTTAAGCGGCACGTGGCGGCAATTGCTGGCCAGGAATTAAAGGAAGAAGCGTAATTAATGACGCGTAATGATCCACGTGGCGCTTATTGACATTGCCGTCTCGTGCACCGGCACCATCAAGGACTCTCGGGGCCTTCGACCGCTAGCAGCCATCGGTTAATGAGTTGGTACACCGATTGGCTCATAATTTATTGGGCACGCTGCACAACGCGAGCGACACGGTGGAAAATGACAATTTAATACTGTTGCCGGTGGTTGCTTTAGTAGAATGCTTTTGTTTTAATTGGATTGGAAGGTACATTTTGTGCATGTTCCTTTACAAAAACAGGGCATTAGGAGTTTTATCTTGGAAAACAAATTGTAAATGCTGTTTCATATTATTAATTGCCCATAAAAAACCCTTTTTCCCGCCTACTACAAACGCTTTTCAACGCTCCACGCTAACGAATGTTCGCCGTGCCGGGTGGGACACAATTTTTATTCATAATTCCGATGGGGAATCAACTCAAGGCAACCCCAAATAGGACAGTGAACAGCAAGCGGCGAAGGCTCCCCGACAAAACCCAGCCCTAGAAAGGAAGGCATTTTTATCGAACGCTGGCTCGGGGACGAGTATCTCGTCTGCCCCGTGCCCTGCTGGCAATCGAATCGAAGTAGCAGTAGGCCTTGAGAGTGCTCGCGTTATGGAGGGAGAGAGAGTGCGAGCGAGAGAGTGAGCATATCGGGTGAGCCCGAGCGAGACGGACGTCCCTCAAGAGGCTTTCACGCGCCGAAGGACTTCTCATCCCTTCCGGTGCGGGAGTTTCGAAGGCTTGCGTGTGGAAAACTGCCGACCCCCCCGGCGGGTGGGGATTGGGTGAAGGGGGGAGGGGGGTTAGGTGTGTCCCTTTTTCATCGCTTCCGTTCCGAGCGATGGTGAGAACCGAGCTGAATAATACAGTAAGTTCCAATCGGAGTGGAGCGTGCTCTTTAAAAAGAAAGCGAATTTTCCATGAATTATACACCTTCTCATTGTATAAGTTTTATGAAGTGTTAGTTATTAAACTGTAGTAATAGGGGCATTTTATTCTTCAGTAAAAGAGAACATTCTCTACGAAAGGGAACACAGAAAAATACAAACACATGAAAAAATCACAAAAAAAATACTAAAAAAACACAAAAACACACAAAAATACACAAATAAAGACTAGCCTACCCGTCACTGTATCCCCGTCATCAACGTCCTTGACGGCTCGCGAGCTTGTTTGTCTTTCGGCAAACAACCCAACCCCCGGCTCGGAAAAGCCTCTCCACCCATCCTCCATCGGCGCGCTTGTTTGACACTCACCACCAAACCCACGCGGCTCGCTCTTCACTCGAGAGGCCAATTTTCCATACCACACGCCACGGTAGGGAAAATTCCAAGCGCACAAAAAGGACACCACGAGCTTCCTGTTTCTCTTTCGTTCACAGAGAACGTGCGGGGTTTGGATGTTGTCACTCGTATTGAGTATGTATGTGTGTGTTTGTGTGTGGTTGTATCCTCGCAAACGGGTCGCAAAAGAGTGTGGGTGAACTCATTTTATGCCCCGAGGCGGATCGGATTGAAATTTTAATAAAATTTATGATGATGACACGATAGCGTCCGCTTCCTTCTGCTCCCAGCGAACCCTCTCTTTGCGGGGTTTTCTGAGTGTTATCCTGGGCCTGTCCTCACCAACGGGTTCCGGTTGGATTACTGCCCCGGAGGGGCCTTCCGGCTCGGGCGCTGTGAAGAGGCGTCGTTATAATGCAACCCCAACTCCGAACCAAGGCCGGTCGCGAAATGGTTCGACCATTACTAGGCCAGAACAGCGTACGGATCGCACTAAATCACGTCGAATGCAAAAGGCCCCATCCAGCGCCGCGATAAGCGCGATAATTATCGCTTCTCATTTCGCGGCATTCCCACCGAAACAGGGAGTATGGGTGAAGGTGGCACATTTTCCGAGCGGAAAAACAATTTAACACCCAGCGAAAGCTGCACCCGCGCTGCCGGGACGGTTCCATATTTGCCCTTAATGGGCTGCGCCGATGTGGAGGTTAATTAATTACCATTACACCTGGCGACCCCCAGACGCGAGTCGTACGCGTACTAGTGACAGTGGTGTTGGTGGACACCAATTAATGTCTCCGTGCGCTCAGCTTTTTGTGGGTTTTCCGTTTTTTGTTTCGAACTTCGAAAACAGTGCGATTAAGCTGCAAATGAATAATGCATTTGGTGCGGCGTCACCATACTTGTTGCTGGTGGAAGCTCTGATATCTGCGGGAAGCTAAATATTTGCGCGTTGGTAATGTTTTGTTTGGAGCGGGATACGCTTCGGGCGACACTGAGGCTGCGTGGGCGCGCGATGAAGTGTGCAGTAATGGTGCATAATTAAGCAGGGCATGATTATGATTTATTGGCCGGTGTCAAGTGACGATTAGCGGGCAGGCCAGGGATGAGCGATTGTTGCGTGTGTTATCGTGCATTAGTTTGGTGTTTGTTTGGATCCAATTTGGGTTGCATGTTGAGGTCTGTAGGGGTATGTAAAACAGTGTGTAGTTTGCAGTTTGAGTGTTCTAATCTGCAGTTAATTTGTTAAGCTCTCAGCAGGGAAGTTTACCGGGCTTGTTTCGAATGCATTCCAGCATTGAATGCACTCGAGCTTATCACTATCTTCGGGTTTGAAGATTGTCGAAGTAAGTCGTTTTGTTGGAAACAGTGCATACCACCACAAGTACGCGCTTTGTTTCAATCACTTGCTCCGCACATCAGAAACCTCTACGAAAGAATGTCTCTTAAGACTTGTGATAGATATTTCATGTGATAAATTGAAGTATTTGTGAAGAAACGTGCTGAAAGACATCACCCAATAATGGTGCAAGAAACGTTTCAAGAACTATTTTCTACTCTTTTAGTTAACTAACAAACGAAGGAAGAGACTCAAGAGATCACGCCAGAGAGATACTGGAATAACATGCAAATTGGAGTTGAAGAGTTTCCCATGAGGAGCAGAAGTTTCACGTTGCTTGTGAACGACGCATCCTGCTAAGGGTCATCTTGCTCTCAATCATAATCTACCATGAATAACTTAAAAGATGAATCACTATTCTAGCTCTAGGACAAGTAAACGAAACAGCAGATATTTGGAGGACTCTCATCCCATGTAGCTCGCAGACAAAATGCTCCAGAAAGAGAAGAGCTGCCTTCTGTCTCAGATTGAGATCTATCACACAGTGAATTAGGATGTCAATGAGCGATTATTGATTCCAATTGCATACCTTTCTGTTAATTGTACGTAATTCAATTTGAAAACGAAACAGAAAACAAACCACTCGTTTGTAACTATTACTTCATTGCCAGTACATGGGTTACGCTCCACAAACTTCATCGTCCAGCTCCGCGGCGGTTCTTTCGTCACTCACAAATCGAACCCATTCCCGCCCGATCATTAGCGCGAGCGTCAGCTCCAGATCCGTTCGCAACTCACAGCCCCGGTCTTAAGTGTATTTAAGTGTCCAGTAATTTTACACTCCATTAAAAGCCCACCGTTCCACGCCGTGGGACTGCCGCAACCATCCTTTCTCTCCCCCGTCCAGTCAGACCAGTTGTTGATGAATATTAATTTCCGTGCATAACTTTACCGTCCGCTCCGGACTTCCGGACATTCCTCGGTGGCTGCGAAAGACAGCCAGATGGAACGATTGTCACCGGAGGAGAGATGCGAACGCAGGACAAACCAAAAAAAAATCGCCTCCTTCTCAGGACGGACGGAATAATTCTATTACTCCGACGCCCGTTCCGTGACACCTCGCCGTTTTCCATCTCCCCGTCTCAGATCGGACGCACAACTCTCGCTGCCGAGATTTTTCACTGCCGGGCGCGTTGTGGAGCACTGGAGTACATTCCATTCCATGCCACATTTTTCACCACCCGGGCCGTTTATGGAGGGGTTTCCGCTGCCGGGATGAGCACTACCAGGAAATGGAGAACGGAATAAAAGAAAAACACAAACCCGTCGCGAGACAGATACAAAGGAATAGCGAACGGAATGCCTGCGCAGGAAAAACGGAACAGCATTTAAGGACATTTTCATTCTCTCTCTCTTTCTCTCTGGGAAGGTTTGCGAATGGAAACCGGATTCGTTTAGCCTTTTTTTCGTTTTTTTCTCTCTCTTCTCCACACTACTGTGCGGTCTGGTGGCTCTGGCCCACACCAGAGACAGGTGGACATAAATCAGAACATGAATATTAATTGAGTTTAAAATTAGTTCCGTCCACAGGGAAGCACCGTCAGCTTCGGGTAGGTGCTCGCTCATTTCTGCACTATTTCCGGGTGCATTTTTCATCTTCACCCTGCCTTCCTGCTGGATGTCCTCACAAACATACAAAAAAAAAAACGCAGAAGACAAATACCTTCCACCTTGTGGCGCACAAAAGGTGGCCAAAGTTTTCGACAAAATTAGCGGATGCATTTCGGGCGCGGTCGGACGAAAGTTTTCCCACCCTGGATCCCGCCGTGGAGCACGGGATGATTTATTCCATTTGATTACAAGACGTCGCATCTCCTCCACACACACCTTGTGGAAGGTGGGAAAGTTTTCATTCCAAAATTCTCTGTACCCTGTGGATGCTGCCAATGCTTTGTGCCGATCTGTATCCGCCAGTTACTCCTTGCTTTTGCGGGGAACACATTTCTTCACCAACTAGGTGGAGCGGTTCGGTAATTGCCGAAAGGAAAATTGCTGATAATTATGTAGATCGAGCCAAATTTGACCGATTTGCGGTGACAAGGGGATTTGCCAGAGTTGTGGTTAGAGCTGGAGGTGACATTTGTGAACCAATAATTAAGTTTTTCTCCTGTGGTCATTGGTCTGCCGAGTCTATTATAGAGTATGTAATGGATGATATTTTAATCTTACATTATAGCATCCTCTAAATGGTGTTATTATTAGAAATTTATACTATTTTTCCAATGGTCTTAAGAAGACCACAGACATTAGCTATCCAGTTTTTATATTTGCTTTGGATTACTATGTCAAGTTTTTAATAACAATCACCACGTAAAATAACATTACAAAACGCAAGATATGCCCTTAGCATCAAATGAATTTGAGTTGAACTCCGAATAAGTTTGAGATTTATTATGATCCTTAGAAGATTATTCCTCAAACGCATTTTATGAACCAGAACTAGAAGTTTGGAGATCCAGAACCTCCAAACATTCATTAACTATTAAGTCTTGTTCCATCAATCATTCATGACTCTTCAAATCTTGCTTCAAATGAAACTCTCTCAATATTCTAAGGTACATGAATGAAGTAGAATACTGACGTGGAAAACGAGCGATTCTGTTCTGTTTCAAGTGCTCAAAATGAGCGTCTTTTGTTTCTTATCACCAATAAAGATGAGTAATAGTGGACAATATTAAAATAGACGTTGGCCTGCGGAGAGTTTTAAATGGAGATAATAGATTTAATCTATTTTGTGCTATTTTTTGTCTAAACTATGCAAGACAAGCTTCAATTCAAGAAACTTATAGCATGTTGATCTGTCTGATTTGATACAAATCTATAAAGCATCGGCTTCTCCACAAACCCAAGCCTGTTCTGATTCCAAACAGACATCCCCCACCGGATCACATCTTACCTAAACTGATTGAAAAGGATGTTCTCGCTTCAAATTGATGCCACCCTCGGTCGACACCCATCCTTTAAAAGGGCATCCCTAATGAGCGGCGCCATACAGCCACCCCACGGCGAAAGATCATTATACTCCGCTTGCAGAACGTGTAATAATAATGCGCTCGCTTATCATCCTCCCAGAAGCCCGCGAGTGCATCCGCGCAGAAGAAGCGCACCGCAACACACTAGGAAACTCCCATCGAGTCACTTTGCGGCTCTAGTCGCACACGGTAGCCGCGGGGTGTCCCGCACGATGCGATACGCGCACGGCCTTCACGGTCAACTAGTTTCGCGAGTTTGGCGAGCTTTTTAATGATGCCGTTGCGTCCCGGGCGAAGGGCGATCCCGCGAGCGCAGCGCAACTCGTTCATTAAAACGGCGAAGCGGACGTGGACGCTGGTCGGCCCAGTGCGGCCAACATCCCGATGATGAGTATGATTTATTCCCCGGGCGACAGGCCCGCGCTGATGGGCGTCCTGGCCACTGACCACTTATCTGGCCAGTTCGGGCCCGGCCGCAGATCTCCCGGGAGCACGGTAACAAGCGAATCGTAGGAAAGACGGTCCAGTTCGCCTTGTACGGGCCTGGACGAACTTGTGTCTTCTTATGGAAGGTGACTTTAACGGCTAGACGAGTCGCACCAGGCGTTGGATTCACGTTGATCTTTGCTCCAACCCGTTTAAAGCACGCTTAAATATCACGATACGAACATGAATCTCTAGCCCAGCCGGTCGCCTGCGTGTTTCGTTCGGCCACCAAATGAAATAAATAATAATATTTGCATAAAACGCGTCTTTAAGATTCGCTCGGCATCGCGCAAAGGTCAACAGCTCTTTCTGATCGTGCAGCAAGCGGGCAGATAATTCCTTGCTCCGGCCTCGCCCCACGCCTTCGTCGAAGGATCCGATTCCTAGGCGAGTGTACCGGGCGAATTCAATTACCTCCAATCGAGCTCTCTTCGCTTCCCTTCGAGGCGATTCGCACGCGTCCTTGCCTTTTGTTTCTTGGGCGCGCGCGAATCGTGCCTAGCGCGTCGAAAACTAGCGTCACCGAAGGAGGACGAACCTAGAGCGAAAAAGAATGGAGAACAGAAAACAGAAAACATCTCGACCGTCTTAAAATGAGGCTTATCGTCGGTGTAGCATCAATTCTGGTACATTCTTTCGCTCCTGCCCTTATGGGGCATGTGGAGAGCGCTTTTTCGCACCAAGTACCGAGAAAATCAATGCCTGCTTTGACGCGGTGACGTGGTTGCTGGTTGCTATCTCGGCCGATCGCCACACTCCACACTGGTTGCTAATGAAACTGTTTATGCCTGCTACGACCAGGTCGACTTAAAAGCTGGTCTTTGTTCAGGAATGTGTGGCGATGAAGCGATGAATTTGCAATCGTTTAAGGCCATTGTGTGCTGGCTGGAGGAACCAGGGATTAGCATAGGAACAATCCGCCTTTTGAGAGAACCTTGTTTGGAGCTTCGAGCGGTTGGACTAAAAGAGTTATTCAAGTTGAAGGATGACGTCACTTGCAGTGCGTAACCTTGTGCTACTTCTTGCCATAATTGAGAAGATTGTTATTCTGACAACCTAGACAACCTTGGACATCATAGCATAGTGAAAACTACACTTAAGGTATATTTCTGTGATATTCAACCAAACAATGAAACATTCCATAAAGATCAAGAAATAAGTAACACTTTTTGCAAATGGTACGACCTCTACTGTCACCCGAAAACACTTTCCAACACGTTCCAGGCACATACCGCAACGAGATGCTGCTGTTGCTGCCGCTAGACCGTAACTAGTTTTCTCGCAGCCGGACACTTCATTTCGTCTCGTCTTATCGTGTATCAACGAAAGACCGAAAAGATAAGACATTCACAGGACACAGTCATCTCCGGGCCTTCCAGACCACTAGCTACTCGATTGGTTTCGCCTGCAAAACCAGCGCTTACACACGAAGCCCGGATTCTTATCGGGAGACCCCGACCGCTGCCATCTACCCCGGTCTCTTCCATTGCGGTCATAAACTATGAGCCCTTTGGCCCACGCTGCGGACGTAAACGAGCTGATACGTTGGCAGCACACATGGCTCCCGGTGCGATAGTGCCCGATACAACACGTCCACCAGCGGTGGAGAGTGCATTACGGGAAACTTGATCTTGCCCGATTCGATGCGAATGCCGAATGCAACGTCCGGAGTGGCCACAGTCTTCCAACGGCTGTGGTAAGAAACTTCATCACCTCACCTTTCGCACCGAGTGGCGGTAAATTTGATTAAATTTCCCAAACTAACGTGCCCGAGATCGGGTCGATGATGATTCCGCCGTCGGGAACGGTGCGGACTATCGCCGCTTGTGCTTTGCGAAACAACACTCCCGCACACCCGGCTGGAGCAACTGGGTAAGCAATATGGAGTGGGATTATTGTTTCGCATGATGCGAAGAAACGATGCTGTAAACACTTTAACCTACGTTTTATGCGGTTCATTCTTGTGTGTGTGTAGGTAGGAAGGTGCAGTTTTATTGGCTTGAATGGCGATTCCGTGTCAATTTTGTCGTCGAGGTTAGTTTTTTTTTACTATAAAGTGTATTGGAAGTAGAATAGTTGGCAAAAACTACTCTAATTCAAACTCCTGATTTGAAAGTCTTCCTTCGCGAATTATGTAAATCTAAAAAACAACATTTTTAACCTATTCTGTTCAAGTTGAGTTGAGTTGAGTTGAGTTGAGTTAAAATTTGAACACTTGAACTTGAAAACTTGAGTTATCTAAGGTGCACTGTATGTTTAAAATGTGCCTTTTCTTTAAATCTCTTAACATTTAACAATCTCGACTCTTAACTGTCTTCTGTCTTCTTAACTGTAACTATTTAAATCATTGCTATTGTTTTTTTTATGACAACTTCCTCTCGTAGTCGTTGCGGTTCGTAACAATTCAAACTTAATAACTTAAAACGTTTAAAAATTGACTAAACTTTGTTAAACTTCTGTGAGTTTACGACAATGTTAAGCGATAATGAATGAATTATTTCCTCCTTTTGATTAACAGAGTAGGAAAGGTGAAAAAATATTCGGATAAGAAATTCGAAACGGATCACTTGCAATAAAATCATTTCATTGCAAATACAGAATGTTATTCTCAAAGGAAGATTTTTGATGATTCACCCGTTTCGGCTCTTATGATAATTTTAGACAAAGCTACCTGTGAGCAAATAAAACTATTAAATCTTCTAGTGATATGAACTTATACCAAAGGCCGAAGTGCCATTATTAGCTTCAAGATTGTATACCAAGAATAGACCATTCATAGTGAATAATAAAACTTCTCAAACATAGGACCACCCCAAGATAGAAGGTCTCTCTAAACTGCACATTTTGGATAGGCCCTTTATTTATTGTGTAATCTTAGTCTTCCAGAGATGGAAAAGTGTTGTCGTCTCCACGACTTACTGTGGCTTCTCTCAGTTTTCTTTAACATGGTATCTCTCAAATCACTGTAATGAAATCGAGGAAATATATAGAAATAGCAGATTGTACAGCCTTTTATAGGTTGTTGAGTCAATGAAGCAACACATCAACCATGCCAAGCCAAGTCAATGTATTCTAGAATCATTTTGAGCATAATGGGAGTGAACAGTTCTAGCCAAATGTATTATCTGTTTAGTGCGTCAAAACAAAGCAAATCGCAACACTCCTTCCATAACTAGCCAAAATCTTTTGAATCTGCCTGTACCTGTACATGAACCATTTCTCCCAACTCAATTGTCCGGCTGGCATTTTGAACTCACCCGAAAGAAACTGAAGCCCCACGGACTCTTTCGATTAGTTCAAACAACAAATTATGCATTTGCCCAGAACCCAACAAAAACCGCACTCCTCACAAGAAGTTTTCGGATGTCACATCAATAGCGAAGTCCCCGAGTCCATGCTCCCTCGCCGTCACGATAAGCTCGCCTTCTGCACCATCTCCGTGCATCGGTGCAATAAATAACCGCTCTGTCAAATGCAATCCATTCCGAGAGCGCACACTATAAATCGCAGTACTCTCCCCCTCCTCGTTCGGAACAGCCTTGAACCCCTCCACGAGCGACATGCGATGCGGTAGGCAAATTCCTGCAGTATCAAAACAAAAAAAAATGGAGCCGCCTTGTACCCCCAGGGGGGGTGGGACGAGTTTTTCGGTCCCAGAGAAGTTAAATCAATAACGACGGTGACGGTGCTTCTTATCGGCGGCTACGACGGCATGCACATTCTGTCCGGACTTTGGCCCCCGACATACCTTGGCACAACAAATTGCGATTGACAAACGGTGCGATAGGGGGAGGGAGAGAAGTTAAATCAATAACGACGGTGACGGTGCTTCTTATCGGCGGCTACGACGGCATGCACATTCTGTCCGGACTTTGGCCCCCGACATACCTTGGCACAACAAATTGCGATTGACAAACGGTGCGATAGGGGGAGGGGGGAGAGACAAAATAGCATACAGAAGCACGCCGCCGCCGCCGCCGCCACACAATGGCACTTGCACTTGCACCGATGCAGCCCGAGCCGCACGAGTGTTGTGCGCGGGTGCATCGACGCTCGTGTCGTCGTTCGCTCGTTATTTGAGCAGTTGCGTTGTCGGCCGGCCGGCCGGTCAGCCCTTGCCAGCGTGTCACCTTGCCGCCGTCACTCGAAGGGACGGTTCGGGAACCGTGGGAGGGGACGCGGGTGCATCGTATCGTGCATTCGAAAATGTGTGCACTGGCGTGCATTGCGCAGGCGGAAGCGTCTGGACCCGGCGGGTACTTTAATACGCTCTTTGTGTTCGGTCTCCCTCTCTCCTTCTCCCTCACACACACACAAACACCCTGAGCCCCAACGTTTGCTCGGCGACGATAAGTCACGACGTTCACGAAGATGCATTGTTTCGGGCACCGGGGTGAGACCGGGTCTGAGATTGCATTGCACTGCATCGGATGCAAATGACGTGACGAGTGTTGCTTTTTCATTCCACCCTGCGCTTCTTGGTGGGAGCCGTGCGGGCAACAGCAGGCCGGAGGTTGCGGGGGTCTGCTCTGTTCCGCATTTTTATCGAGCGGATGGGTTTTGGGCTATCAACTGGGGATGGGTTTGTTCTAGAGTGGGTTGTACAGCCTTTTATAGGTTGTTGAGTCAATGAAGCAACACATCAACCATGCCAAGCCAAGTCAATGTATTCTAGAATCATTTTGAGCATAATGGGAGTGAACAGTTCTAGCCAAATGTATTATCTGTTTAGTGCGTCAAAACAAAGCAAATCGCAACACTCCTTCCATAACTAGCCAAAATCTTTTGAATCTGCCTGTACCTGTACATGAACCATTTCTCCCAACTCAATTGTCCGGCTGGCATTTTGAACTCACCCGAAAGAAACTGAAGCCCCACGGACTCTTTCGATTAGTTCAAACAACAAATTATGCATTTGCCCAGAACCCAACAAAAACCGCACTCCTCACAAGAAGTTTTCGGATGTCACATCAATAGCGAAGTCCCCGAGTCCATGCTCCCTCGCCGTCACGATAAGCTCGCCTTCTTTTCTGTGACATTAGAAGAATAGGACTATTTGAAGCTATCGCATCGTGGATAGAGATATGACATCATCTCACTCATCAAACATCTAAACAGAGATGATCAGCGACATCATCTCTCTGTATCTCACGTCTTCAAACATCCTAATTGGTTCCAAATTCCAAGAGAAAGACAGTGAGACATGCCAAATGAAAAGATACTGTAGTGTCAACATAGATGAATACAAAGCTACCCACTGAAATCACACAAATTTAGATCAACAACTAACACACCTTAACACCAATAACTCTTTATTGTCGGCCCGAATACTTTCGGTACGAATTGTTGCAGCCAGTACAGTTCAAAATACGTACGTGTTGAAAACGATCTGAAGACTACTGTAATTAGAATAGACTGAGCCGGACTTCATATCGAAAGCAAGCAAGTAAAGATAAAGTTTGTTCGATTTAATTGGCCTTCGGAAAAGAAGGTAACAATATAGACAGCCTTATCAGATTAGACATGACAAAACTGTGTGCATTTATTATGAAAAACAGCTAGTTACTACGAAATCTATTTATCTTATCATCTAAAGTCACACGAATTTGAAGGCTTCAGTATACTTTTCGACCAAACTGATGAGTTTGTCTACAGCACGGTATATTAAAAAAGACATTCTATAACAAGGTTTTGAAATAAGACTCGGCCTACGAATCCTACGAATAAAAACCCTCCCGGACTGACTCATCGTTTCAATTTTTAAACCATTTAATAATATATTTTTTTAGTTTTTGGGAAATGGCTTCACAAAATCAAACAGAATCTTTCGCATCTGTATTGGAAATAATTATGATTTTATGTAACTTACTTATAAAATCACTGCTCTGTTCCTTTATGTTCTTATCGTCAGTCCTGAAAACAATTGAAAACTGTTCATTATGTACTTTTTCGTCTTGTAGTCTCGCTTGGCTGATGCAAAAGAACTTATTGGAAGATTATTTTGGATAATAACAGAGGATAAGAGATAGATTTTATTTCATAGCTATCGAGCAGCATTGCTTTAAGTATCCATGTAATGAACGATTCACAATTACTCTCAAGACTAGATAGTCAGATTTTCCTCAAAATTGTATGCACTTTAATTTCTACAGATACGAAGAAATACTGTGAACAGTGTAATGAAACAACCCATACAGTAATACAACAAATAATTGAGTTTTGTTGAAACGAAACGAATCTATGAAGTTATGAAACGAAAACTGTGTAGTGCAGTCAGGAAAATGAAGAAATTTAGGCATGTTATAACTCAAAATTCCGTTTGTGTTTGTGTAGCACCTCTGAAGCTGCATTGCAATCGTTGAAATGCGTAAAAATCTGCCATCAAAAAAGGATCTTTGCCCTACTATTTGAGCTATTTCTAAACTGATGCCAGAACTGCCTATAAATCTAACATTTTATTGAACTTATTTCCACCGTTTATCATCATATTATGCACGTTAAAACTTCGTCCTTCATTAAAGTTGCCAAACACAGCACGAAGCCGAACTGTCCCTTCCTGCTAGCGAACAAAATTAACTATCCCCACGAAACAAAAACTCACCCATTCTTTCCCATTTTCCTTTACGCGTCGGTTTCGTAAAGCTGCACGCCGGAAAAATGGCGTCCTGGTCGACGTGCAGCGTGCCCGTGCAGGTGTCAATCGCACCCTAATCGACCCAAGGCACCCGGTACGTGGCAGCGAACCGAAAAGAACAAAAACCATCATTCGGCCGGGGTTTCCGGTTTTGTGTCTCGCCCCGGGAGCAGCAGGGTGAATATTAATCGGGCCCGTTCTTTCCTTGCTATGGTTGTTTTTTTTTGTTCCTCTCGTTTCTCGGTGTGTGTGTTTGTGAGAGGTGCGTGTGTGCCTTCTAAGGGCTCGAGAGGACGGCGGGCTCACAAACACACGGCATGAGCCTCGAGCCCAAAAAATTGATCGAACCCGAAGACGCGCGCGCCCGTGGAAATCTGTCCACCTTTCATCTTGCACGGGAGCAGGCCATAAAAGGATGGCGTCGTATTATCCGGGCTTGCTGCTTGGGCCTGCTTTGATCGGAAAAGAAAGCAGGAAACGATTTTTCACACGAAAGCAGCGCTTTCACGGGGGTTTTCGTGAAAAGTTGTGCACGAAATTTTCCACACGGCCCCGAGCGCCGAATGTCGAGCTCGTGTCGTGTTTTTCCGCTTCGTGTTTATCGATTTTCCCATCCCAGCTTGGTTTTCCATCTCTGTTTTTCCTGCAGCCGCCAGCTCCGGGTTCGTTCGCACTCGGTTTGCTCGAGACTGGAAGGGAAAATTTCCCTCCCAGAGGCTGTAGGCTGTAGGTTCGTGAGGGAAACGCACTGCGCCACCATTTATGCCACGGGAGAGGGAGAGGAGGAGGGCCTCCTCTCTCTCCTCCCCCGACCCCGATCCCATCCGCTCGAAACCCGTGTGGATTGGGTTGGGTTTTTTGCTTCTCCCGTTCGCCGCCTTCGTTCGCTCTCGTTCCGCTCCGGTCCGCGGTGTGGCTGGCGAACGGCGGAGATCACGCGGTGCGGCGTGGTGCGTCTGCGCAGTTCCGCTGGGACCCCCGTGCGGCGAGACATCGACGCGCTCGGGCAGGGCCCCGTTATCACGCGTTCGGGTGGCGCTCGGGCCCGCGAACGATCTCCATCGCCATCATCGAGCGTCATCGTCAGCAGCATCGCCATCGCACTCGCGCTCGCTCGCGAGCGAGGGCTCTTGCGCTCGGTCCGTGGCGGTCGCGCCGTCAGTCTCGTGTCGGCTTGCGTAGTCTGTTGTCGGCTTGCGTGCAGTGCTCTGAACGCGGGAGAAACCCGCAGCGCCATTTCGAAGCGTCAGGCGACGTCGAGAGGGGTGGCTGCTCACGGCCCGGAAGGGTGGCTGCTGTGGAAAGGGGCGCGGAACGCCAGTGTGTGAGTGCGACCACTCGGTCCCTCTCTTTCGCTCCCGCGCGCACGGTGTGCCGTTTCGGGGCAGTTGTGTGCGCCCGTGTGTATGCGAGCGCACGCGTGCGTGTGTGTGCGCGGGCTTAGGGGTGCGATTTCCTCAGTGTGAGTGTTGTGTGCGCACGAGCGCCCGCGTGTGTCAGCATCGGTGTGTGGAGGAAGGTTACTACAGACAGCACCGTGTAATCTGTTTGTGTGTATGAGTGTGGTAAGTAGAAAACTCCCTGGCGCACAATCCGCCTGTATCGTAATGCTTTGAGCACACACCGTGCGAGGTTGTAAGCGTACGCATTCCTAGCAGGCGCTGGTTTTTCACTCTTGGCCGTCTTTTAATGCCACTCTCGCGCGCTGGTATTGGTGAGGCCCTGCCGATGGCGGGCCTGATGATGCACGAGCCGGAACGCGTACGGATGCGCGGCTCGGCCACGGCCGGCAGCCGGCGGCACGTCAAGGACTTCAACGACGGCATAACTTGCACCCTCTGCAACGGCTACCTGGTCGAGGCCACCAGCGTCAACGACTGTCTGCATGCATGTGAGTATTTGAGGGTGGCTCTGCTCATCAGCATTCTTCCGAACTGGGGGAGAGCGGTGTTTAAAATTTAATTAAGAATTTGTTGTCCGTTGTTGTTTGCACAATCGCATCCGCATGCTCATTTCGGGTGTTTTTTATTGGCTCAAAAACTGGATTATGATTTGTTTTGTAGACGGAATGCAATGCACAACAAGAAATCTAACACCTTTGAGGGTATTTTTCAACATTCAAGCAATAAGAAGTAGTTGTAGTGCATGAATTTGTATCAAAAATATATAGAGAATTTGTAGTAGAATAAAAAGATAAATGTTTGAAAATATCCTTATAAACAATATTTTTGAAATGGTATTCTATATCTAAAATCTTCCAAACATCTCATCCCCTGTACTAAAACTTTTCCAAACGCGTAGTTGAACCATTTTCCCGAGGGTGCATACCTAACACTCATTTGCATCCCCTCTCTCTAAACTCGAACGTTCATTAGAGCATGATTAAAAGATCTATGGGTTTGGTAGTATGTTTTAGACTTCGGGATACATTCTTGACTATTCGAGAAGTTTTAGCATAACTGCTAAAACTTAAACCTTCATAGCTTAAACCTAATTGTAATTATTTATCTGAGTAACTAAAAAACACTTCCGTTTCAACAATTTTAAGAAGATTAAAAAAGCATCAAACCTTCCGTATTCTCTTTTGACAAACATTTCCACTTTACGGGCCGTCCTCTTATAGCACTATCATATGAGTGGGGATCACCGTGCGGGGGAGCATAAATATGTTGTGCCCCTGTACCGCTTCGCTCCCCCTTTCCGAAAACAGAACCGAGCAGGCGCATGCGGTACACGAATGACCACTTTTATGATTTTGCATAACCGGAAAGCCAATAAAATATCGATTGCCTCCAGCAGCAGCAGCAGCCCAGTTCAGGCTCTTCCTGTTTAATCCTTCAAACCGGTCGAGAGCCGGGAGTTTGGTAGACCGCTGGCAGAGCCCGTCAGGGGCTGAATAATTGATAACAACGAGTTTGCCGAACACCGAATCAATTCATTCCACGACTTGTCGGTGGCACGGCGTGCGCTTTTTCGGTATAAAGTTGTAAAAATTCCGCGTGCTCCGAGTGCTCCGAAGAATACGGCATAATTGGTGCGATTACATTAGAAAGAATTTGAGCGAAAAACAGAGAACAGAGAGTATCAAACGGTGGCGAATGGATGAGCCGAGACCCCTCCCAGGGTTTTATTGCTCATAAAGTAATTCGGTGCGCGAGCTATCATCAAACCGAAGCTGCTTTTTTGTCACTCCGCTTCGATGCGCGGCTGGTGCGACATAAAACCCCACGTTGGTGGACATAAAACCCACCACCGGCACATGTGCCGCGCATGTGAAGTGTTTTGCTGCGTTCGTTCACGAAACGCGGTACTAATCATTTGCGGGAAGTGCTTATGCGTGCCAAAATGTTACGTGGTTTTTCGAACAAAAACTTGTCAAAATTAATACCCCTGTGACATGTTCTATTGTACCTTCTCCTGGTGTCTTTCGTGCACGCTGTTTGCTTTCGTTCTCTGTCCCATCCATCTGCTCCACACGGAAGACTCCCGTGCTCTGTTCCGCCACGTGGTCGGTACTAAAAATGGACGATTCAAGGCGGCGATAAATCATAAACGAGTGTGAGATAAACATTAACAGCCTGCTCGACGCGCTCTTGAAGTGGTGAAGTGATTCGTTCGTTCGCTTTCCAACAACAATTCGCTTCAACGCTTCAATTTATGATAAGAAGAATTTAAATTTGATTCCTTGATGTATTTTTTCCAAATTTTATATCTCTTTTTACTACCTAATAGGACACAAAGGCTTCGGTATAGTATCAATCAAGTTCTTGCCGATATCCTTCGATTTATGGCGACCGGCTCTCCGACAAGGAATAAATTAATGACAGAAATGGCTGCAGTCAAATTTAGCACCCCGTTTCGGTTTCCCGGAGAACGGGTTGAAGCGACGAAAACCCATAAATGGGGTTATGGGTTTGAGGTTTACGACCATATCATCACCCGCGGCTGGCGGTCTTACTCCGCAAGTCTCGTGCCTTCCGAACAGGGACCAGAAGAACTTCAAGAACTTCAAGAACCTCGCGATTGGTTTCATTATCTCGAAACGCACCTTTATCTAATCTCGTGCGCGGTTTTCAATGTAAACAGTTCGAATCGGGATGCTAATCAGAGTGGCAAGCTGGCAAAGTCACCGAAATGTGACAGAGAAATGTCACACAAATCAAAAGAATCGAATCGGAGTAGATGCATTTCTTGAAGAATGTCCAGAGGAACCAAATCCGACGGGTTTGGATGTGGTTTGCAAATGTTGAGTCAACAAACCATAAAACATTGATATTGAATTTGGCACACAGGACGCACCACAAGCACACAAGGACACGAAGGGAGACGTGAAGGTGTGAACTGTCCGGTCCGGCCCTACGGACAGTCCGTAATTCGGTTTTCTTTATCGCTTCCACACACCGGATGGCGCTGCTCTGACCGCTCTGTCGCTGTAATGGCGGAAGATATAAAAAAGTTCTCGCAAATCCCCTGTTTTCCACAGGAAAGATGAACCACAGGAAAGATGATCCGGCTCCGGACGGTCGTATCGAATTGCACACTGATTTTCGATTTCTAAGCATTTATCTTATTTAACGATTCCGGAGCTGTTTTTTTGTCTGCCCTCCGGTCGTTTGTTAGGAATGTGCAAGGAAAGCACTCCCTGGAGAGGAATCGAGGAACTCGTCGCCAGTACACACACATGCACACACCCACACTCCGGCAATCATATATCTTTAATAGATTTGATCTAATAAAGTGTTCGGTCCAGCCGCATCCACAGCCTGGTGATAAGGGTCACCACGTGGTAAATCTCGGTGTTTACGACCGGACGCCACGCGAGGTACCGCGGCAGGGGCCGGCACCAACAGAATTTGCACTCCCGGCGCCCGGAGGGTTAGCGAGCGACCTGGCTCTAAAGAAGGGATTTTCCTGGCTCATGAGCCGAAAGTGCTCATGAGAGAGAAGGGATGTGAAATCCTTCTGCGCGCAATTCCTTGTTCCTGCGTCTGATCCTTGCAGTCCTTTGAACGGCGCTCGGTACGGTGAGACGATATTTCAACACGCAATAAGATGCCAGCCGATGGCAGCGTCTTCGGCCACAACCCTCGGAGCCCCGTAAGGCAGCTGGCCGGGTGCTTCCTTGCGGTATGATTGAGATTTTGACACCCGGCTTGCGTCAAAGTGGGAAAGTGTCGCCCAAAGCCTGACGGAGGTAAGCAGAGGGCTCTATTGGCAGTTTGGGTTTTGTTGGGAACACACACACACCCTTCCAGAAGATAAATGTGGCGCAATCTCGTTCGCCTTTCAACCCCGCAAACCGTATGCTTCGCCAGCTTTGTTCTACCGTTCCTCTCGGGAATGGATTTGTCAAACATTCGGTCCCAAGTTCTCTACCGAATTCTCTGGAATGTTTTGACTCGCTTGCTGCCGGCCCGGCGTTGTTTGTACTAGTTATCAGCGGGCCGAGCGGGTGTGTGAGGGATCGGTCGTCCGCTTCGTCCGCGGGCCGAACGAAAAACATCGTAATAATTTGTACAAATAGAACCGGCGCGCTCACGAAAACCTCGCTCGATGGATGGACTCCTCGAGGAATACCCGCGACGGGGACGGAAATTAGAATAATAGAATAATAGAAGCCCTCTTCGGCGGTGATGATGGTGGTGGTGGTGGTGGTGGTGGTGGTCGTTGTGAACACGCTCAAGAAATCACTCAACCGGTTGTCAGCGTTACGCCGTGGTGACTCGCCGCGGTTTCGATGTGTGCGAAGACGAGGCCAACTTCGACGCCGTCACGTGGTTGGGACGGGTTTTTTTGCTCCTTCTTTTTGTTGTGAAAACGCCGAAGAGAAGGAGGGATCGGAACCAATTTTAAAGGGATCGCACCGTACGAATTTTGAACACAGTCACTTGTAGTTGGAAGATTCTCATTGCTTGTGCCCAACATTCTCGCTTTCAACGAGACGTTGTAGATGGGATTGAGTGTGTTATCTGTGCAATAATAGGTTCGGAGAAGTTGATTTCTGAACAGGATGAAAACCCTTAGTTTGTGTGAAATGGGGGCAACGTTTCATGATTGTAACTGAGTGCTTCCAAAAGAATTATTCTGCAGATGCAGCTGTCTGTCTTCCTGAGGTAATTTCTAGACATATCTAAGCATATCATATCATATCATGTCATATCATACCATATCTTAACATTTCTCAGATAAGTTAAAGTATAACTCGATAAGGCAACAGCACCATTTGACGACAAAGATAGTTTCAGGTAGTATTGCATAAAACAATGTAGGAACGTATGATCTTGATTTGATGTTCATGTGATCAAGAAGTTTTTCGCACATTATGCTTCTAATGGGAAAGGAGTAGAACATTTTTCAGACATACATTTCTCACAGCCATAACATATGTTTCTCAAAGAGTCCTCCAATTTAGTAAAATATCATTACAACATCATAATAACAACTAAAATGTTTATAACATCTAGATCTAAGCTTATAACGTAAGAAAAGTATTCATGCGCAATAGGAACTGTATTAAATAGAATAAAAAAAAATATATCAAACTTTATGTTGTGAAACCATCAAAGTAAGAAATTAGTTGAACACTCTCAAGCATCCTATTTTCTTTTAACAATACCCGATAAAAAGAATACAAAAAAGCGTATTATTAATTAAAACAACAAAACTCATTATAATGAACAATTAAAGTGGAAAAAAGAACGATAGAAAAATGCAAAACATCTTCGTTAAAAGCGACCCGACACAAAAACAAAACAACAGAACGAGCGTAGCATTCGAAACGGTACCGGAAAGACGATAAAAACGGTAACAATAGAAGATTAAAGAAAAGCCTGCACACGGGAAGAAAGCGAACAACCTTGCCTCCCATGCCGCGGTTTCTCACCCTTCGCCTTCAGGCAGGCCGGTTGTTAGGCTGTTGTTCTCAATTTTCTTCCGCGACGTCCACTTGTCACGGTGTGTTCGCTTTGCGGAAATTGCTTGCTCCGCCAGCCAGAAGAACGCCGTTAGCTCGGCTAGGTTAGGTTTCCTAATGTTGTTTCTTTCTCCTATTCTACTTCCACCTTCCGGACGATGCGGCTGCTTCCCAGACGCGCATGTTTTTCCCGGGGAGTCGGAGGGTGGGCCCGGTCACATTTTGGTTCCGACACCGGAGACCGGCCTTTCGGAGAGTAAAATTGAGTGTTTTTTTTATGCTCGGGGTGGGTTGCCAGTGTTGTTTGTCTTCTCTAGCGCTAGCGCTCTCTAACGAGCAGAAGGTGGAGCCCTTTTGTTTGGGGGCACTGTTGCAGCGAAAGCATAAAAGAAGGTAGCTCAGGGAAATCAGGGACGTTAGAGCTTCCGTCAAAGATGGCTTTAAATCTGCACTTTGAGGTGGAAGCATTCGGCAGAGTTGGGTTGTGAGTGTTTTAGCAGCGAGACACGTTTGAAGACACCCAAAAGTGCTCGGCAAAGAAGTAATCTGCTTATCGTATAATTGCTCACCCCAAGATCGAAATCTAATCTTCCATCACTAGGCGAGATCCAGTCACAACTGGAGATAATTATGTTTGAAGTTATTATTATTGCCGATTCGAACCGATTTCCTGTCCATCGGAAAGACACGCCGAAAGCAACGCCACCGGAGCCCACCACGAGAGAGAGAGAATTAATGAGCGGCCGCCGCTCGTCATCGCTCTTCTCCCCCCAGGGGGTAGAAACTGATGGTAACATTCTGGTTACGAAACGGTACGCCGAACGCGAACAAGTGCCAAAATCGAATTGAGGAAAAAAAAAAATAAAAACAGAAACAGAAGCAACCGAGCTGCCGATGCTTGCTCGCTGCTCGCTGGCTTCTATCTAATTTAAGCAAATTTATGGTTACCCACAGCTATCGTGCGCGTACGTTGCAGAGGGAAACATTTCCGATACAGCCCCGTCCCGGGCCCGGGTTATTTGTTTCGATCGCTCCAATAAGAATGAACAACTTAAGTACTCATCCACATGCGCCAAATGTTGCTTCTTTCGGTGTGGAATGTGTGTTTACGTTACGTTACGTTACGTTACGTTCAGGCGCCCTGCTGTACCATAGGACCATGATAAACGAATTTTGTGATGAAGTTGATGAAGCAACTGCCGCCGGAAGGTTGATGTAAACACATAATTTAATCATCTGCTGCATTCGATGACTCATAAACCATTTTCGGCTCGGGATTATCTCTACATTGCCTAGGCTGGCTGGGAGCCGTGAGAACGTGGCACGGTTTTATTTGTTTATTTATTATGCTTGATTGGCAGCGACGCAATTGTTTCACGCTCCCGAGGAGAGTGTTTCGCAAGCAGAATCTCGCTTCAATTTTACCTTCAACTCCACCGCTTGCTACTGGCATGTTTTGCCAACTTGAACGCTCACATTTCCGGTCTTGTATAGTCGCATGACTCCAGATAAAGGTTGGATGTGTAGTTCGCTAGCTAAAGCTTCCGCACATCCGCCCGGTGTGGACAACAACCGTACCGCGACGTCCCGTAATGGGACAATTATTTTGTCGTTTTGGAAATGTAGATCGCGACTTCTCACGTGAGGCCACGGCTCTCGTGACACCAGCTATGTGTGTGTGTGCGTGTGAGGAGAAGTGGAAAAGTCATTGTACTCGCAGCCAACCCATGCTGGATCTTGGCCACGGCTTGGCCGGATTTGGCACGGTTTTTGTTTAGTCTAGTTATGCTTGGATGAGTTGAGCTGCCGTGGCAGAAAGGTTAAGCGCGCTGTGAGCTTGCATGTCGGTGGCACGTCGTTACGTAGAATAATTTATAAAGTTGCTTGTCATTGCCGCAGAAAGGCTGTTTTTGGCTGCAAATTTGCACAAAGAATGCCTTTTTTTCGAGTCGAGGCGAATGAATGAACTTCTTCCAACACCTTCTCAAATCGGGGTTTCGTTTGTTCATGTGAAAGCTAATCCCGTCCACATCCTGCTAATCGCCACTTGGACAGCTCAGCCTGCTCACAGTTTCGCAACGCAGTTTATTACCGAACGTCCAAAGTTTGTCCAAAAAATCGTGCTCCAGAACTACCTTTAACCTTCCGTCGGGCGGAAGCAATTCTTTCGCTCACACCACGCACCCAGAACCTTAGCTGACGATGACGACTACGCCCGCGTTGGGATGCTGTTAATCTTCTCTAGCGCTAGTGTGTGTGTGTGTTTTTTTCTATTTGCCAGTCCAAAAGAAGCGAAATAAAGTTGGTGCTCCGACGTCGCTGCTTCGGACAGCTTTTCACGGCCCGCTCTGTTCGCCGGGAAAGCGATTCGTGAAAGGTTTTTCTACCTATGCGAGCAGGAACGAGACAGAAGGAGAGCGAGCATCAGTAACAGGAAATAACAAAAAGGAAGACAAAACTCTACCAGCAAACGGTGGCTGCTTTTCCTGGGAATGGTGCGGAAAATCCATGAAAAACGATGCGCGTTTCGCATAAAAACTTTGAACTCTGGACACTGGTGCGGAGGTGCGGTGCGTTACGGTTTGTTGCTAGCGTGTGACCCGAGAGCCTTTTATGGTGGTTCCGCACACGCTGGAGAAGTCCGGTCCGGGTTTGCGCTTTTCACCGGCACAGATCAAAGCGCGATAAGATACGCAAGTCGAACTTCTAGTCATAACTCTAGCTCTAGTTCGAATGGTCACCTAGTCTGTCGTGGATATTGTGTGCTCCACAAACGAATCGATAGTTTTCTTTCCTCCAGCAGTTGAAGCGAAGCGAACGTATTACATAACGAAATTAGATTAGCGCGCAACACTATCTGTAAATTAAAACAAACAACTTAAAGCCGGACCGTAATCAAAGACAAACAGAACCGAAAACTCCCACACGGAGCACGCCGGAACAAGAGGAAGGAATAAAGTCCGCCCGCGGCAAAAGCGACAAAGGGAGAGAGCGAGAATAAGAGATTAAAGCCAACACAGCGTGAAGTGATTATTATCACACCTCACCCGTTGATCGGTTTTGACAGGCGCTGGCCGGCACGGCAGCATGAGACGATAGCGGCAACGCAACAAGACGCCCGCTCTGTTCTAGCTTTGTTCGGGGTTTTGGTGCTTAGCTCAAGCAAACAGAGCAAACGTCGACCGTGTGACGTTTGGCGCACCGAGCGGAGCATCTGTCAAACACGCCGTTTCATCATCGAGTAGTGGTGGTGGTGGTAGTGTGTAGTAGGCGATGATTGAACAGTACGTAGCTGTCACAACAAACTGCAGCCAAGAGGGAGAGAGGTTAGGAATAAAACAAAAAAGGCCTTGCCAGGCGTTGGGCGATGATTGACTGTCACATTTGCTTGCGTCCGCCGTTTCGCGAGACGGCGTTTCGAATTACGCGAATGCGAATGCGTGCCTCTTGTTGATGGTGGCGATTAGGTGGCGTTGGATTGGGATTTTGGGTTGCCATTTGTGATGGACAAATGAGTAAATAATCGATTGAAAAAGAAACGTCTAGAAATGACTCACATGTGTGGCTCGCGATATGGATAATATTTGCAGTACGTGACACTTGAGTAAACAAGCTATCGCAAAATGCATGTATCACTCACTAACATTAGAATATGCTTTCTTCGTAGTCTTAGATAAGTTTCGCCATTCCTACACATTTACATTTTCGTTTCTTCTTCAGTACTTCAGGGGACATCTTCTTACCACCTATCGAACCTCATTCACAAGCAACAATACATACTTAACCTCGTGTTTCTCTTTGTTTTTCTTTCTCTCTTTCTCTCTCTACTGAACAGTCTGCCGATCGTGCATCGTGAAATACCTCGAGTGCAACAAGTACTGTCCCAGATGCAAGTCCTACAACAGCAAACTTTTTTGCGCCCTTTTTGCTGTTCTGCTTGCTCTTCTGCTCCGGAACACACGGTTCAATCTGGCCCGTAAGCGGGCGAGAACGACTCCCGGGAAGAAGAGAACCGGCCACGGCCCTACAGCAGCCCGGATTGGCACTGAAGGACTTCAAGTGGCGAATCAACAACGTGCGACCAGGTTTCGTGGATGGAGCATGAGGCATCATGAGAAATCGAAATCGAAGCGTACAGTGACTAACAGAACATTAGAATGATGTTGGAACTTTGAACCACTACTTCCATGTTGTAAGCATTCCTTGTGTGTGTGTGTGTGCATGCGCACCCGAGAGTTATTGTTGCGTTCTTCCCGTGTGCAGGCTTTTCTTTAATCTTCTATTGTTACCGTTTTTATCGTCTTTCCGGTACCGTTTCGAATGCTACGCTCGTTCTGTTGTTTTGTTTTTGTGTCGGGTCGCTTTTAGACAACAGACGAGAAAACGGCAGCATGAAAAATAGCACACTTTGATGGCTATTTGCAGATTTCTCTCCATTCATCTAGTTTGTCTACTTCTGGTACGAAAAAAGCACGTCCAAGTGTCAGGAGTTTTCTCA